>MU551670.1:2737234-2935067 GCA_024362625.1 Silurus asotus
TATATATATATATATATATGACTTAGTTTTCCTATAGTGTATTTGTCATCATGCAATTCAACAAAAATTTAACTTTTCTCTCTCATTCTCTCTTGCAGCATCACAAAATCTTTTCTCAATGGGCATATCACTCCCTGTTTTTACCACTACGTTAATAAATCCCGCAGCTTTTCAAGCAGGTGGGCGATGTGCAAGTGTGTCACTTCATGCAACACATGACAGTGTTTTGATGAATATTGAAGTCCCCCATGAAAATAAACACACACGACAATAAAAGACACGCTTAAAAACACTGTCCTCTTCCAGCAGGGGAGCACTTAATAACTCAAAGGCTTTTAGAGCTCACAGGCATGTAGGCAGTGTTTCCAAGCTGTTCTTTCCCTTTCTCTTTTTTTGTCTCAATAGGCAAAGGGTTGAAGTGTTCATCTTTCCTTCAGTCCTTCCTTTTTGCTGTCTCAGCTCTGGGTGTGAGTAGTGGATGAGAGCCCCATAAAGACAAAATATGTAGCTTTATGTCAATTAAAGAAAGACAATGTACACCCAAAAACCGTTTATTTTGTTAACAATTAAATATTAGTGCAAATGATAAGGAAAGCATTGCAGATACATGTTTGTCTTGTAACGCCCAACCCCCCCCCCCCCCCCCCCCCACACACACACACACACACACACACACACACACACACACACACACACCCCTTCAAGTTAGCTACAGGCATTCTAACAAAGTGTTCTTATCTGTTAACTGTTCAAAAGCAGTTTATAATTTTTAACAAACTGTCCATTATCTGTCCATTTTAAATAACAGTTCTTTATGAATATATGAATAAAAAGAAATATTTGGAGGCTAATTCCATTCCAAAGACATAATTTTGCATTTTACACATATTTTCTCACTGTGACAGATTTATAAGTGAATTGATTATATACTGTATGACTTTGGTTTTATCCATCAAGTCCTAAACAGCTTCTGAAAACTGGTCGTTCCAATAAAAACATGAAGATGCTACCTGTTAGCTTGACATGTTTTCTGCAAAAAGCCTGAAATTTGTCCCCAATTTTCAACCCCAATTTTGAGACTATAGTTTCTATTTTTCTCTGACCCATGACAGGCTGTGGAAATAATGACAAAATATTGGTTGAGTATTTAATCTGAATAGGCATCCAAATGTGCAAACATACAGTAGTTACCTGGAAAAAAACTAAACACATACTGTAAAGCAAAAAAAAAAAAAAAATCACAAAATTGCCATGATTATAAACACTAATGTAGGAGTAAGTAAGTCCTGTTGTGTAATGGTGAGATGTAACTGATTCCAGGTGTATGCTATCAGAATGTAGGCAAGCATGTATGAAACAAATGTATATTAATGCTACATTAACATTAAATAACCTACTTTTTTATTGCCCAAAATACTCGAATTACCTATAATGTTTCCTCTAAATTTCAAGATCCAAAATTTTCCACTGTAGGCATATTTATCAAATAACTATGTTTAGTAATTGTGAATGTACAATATTTGTATTTATAAGAGTCTGTATTTATGATGACTGTCAGGTCGTATTTAAAGTGTTAAGATTAACTTGGTAGTGTCTCCTTGCTAACAACAATTTATATATACATATATATATATAATATACATATATATATATATTATATATATATTATATGTATGTGTTTACTTTGTGTGATAATATATTTGATTTGTTTATATTTGACTTTAATGGTGTTCTTGGCTGAGGCTTGGTTGTGTAAATTGCTGTTACAGGATTTGTAAGCTTCATTAATAGTGGACTAAGAGGACTCTTGTTAGTGTTTTGGTCAATACCGTGTGAAATGTATCCCTGGGGCATGTTAGATAAGTACAGAAATATAAATGTTTTTAAATGTTTTCAAAGCAAAATGGGGCACCTTTCTTTTAGCCCAAAAAGAAACCTGTTTTGGTGCCTGTTTACATATAAATCCATTTTTCATAAATTAAATTAAAAAAAGATTTTGTTATATTCTGCCTCTATAATATCTATTGCCATATTTATTGTAGTTACTCTGACCAATATAACCCATTTATTTTAATACAAACCTGATAAAATGCTTGTAAATAATGTAACATGGATTTTTTTATTTTTTTTAAGTGAAAGTCTCTCCTGGAAAATTGCAACAAGTTCTCCAGAATACTCAGTATACCTTGCTGGGATTATTTACTTATAAAACTACTCATATTGCACCAGATATGGAGTTTGCTTATTTCATCTTATTACTGCTTATTACTGTTTGTTGCCGACATCTCTACTTTACAGCATTTGCTAACATGCAACTTTCACACAGTTTTTTACTTTGAAATACCCCCTTCACCTTTCTCTGGCTGAACATTGTTTATTGGAAACACATTTACTATCATGTTTATGCACTATATTGACAACACCGTCAGTTTTCCATGTACATGCTCATCATGTAATACATAACAATGTTATGATGAATGCTTTAATCCCCTGCAAATTAAAACACACACCGACACACACACACGCACACACACACAGACACATACAGTACACACACACACACGCACACGCACACCACCCACTCGCAGCAGGCAAGCATTTAATAACTGAATGTATTTCAGAATACAGGAGCACCATCAGTGCTGTCATGCTGTGCTTTTCAGAGCTGCTCAAGCTTTGAGTCATCTTAAGACTCTGTATAGAGTCCGATAGCATACAGTTAAACAAGTAAGAAAAAAATGAACAGATCTGGGAATTCTGCAAGGAATCTGTAGAGGCTATGGACATGTTGAAACTCCATAAAAACAATGCCCTATAAGTTTTTTGGTCTATCGTGCTATCTGCAAGAGACCGGGAAAATAGCTTAACAAATTAGTTATTTGGTAAATGCAATTCTGTGAGGGGAGGAAGATTAAAACCCGGTAAATTTCGTGAGGGGAGGGAGATTCAAACCGCGGCAAAGCGGGGGATTTCTGTATACTGTATATACATACACCTTGCTGCATCTTCTTCGAAGAGATTAAACCAGTTGAATTTGTACCAGTAGAAAGAGGTTAAAGTGTATACCTGCAGCTTTATAACTTTGAGCTAGTTAATGGGTATACAGTGCCAATATTGGGCAAACAAATTTAACACATGAGCCCATAAAAATTACATTTCCACTTCACTTAAAAAGAGCAGTGAAATGTGCCTTAATTTATGGAATTTGGCAGACACCCAAATGAAAAACAACTGGCAAAAGGCTATGAATTCTACATCAATGTCTTCATGATCTGGCTTATAAATATATTGAAAATAAAAGAAAATAATAAATGGAAATGAAAAAAAGTGAGACTAGTCCAATAGGCAATGGATTAATAATACAGAGCTCAGAAAGACATTCCTGGTCAATTATTTTAAATCACACATATAATTAGCAATCAAATCCATGCAGCGACAAACATTACAATAACATCTGATTGAGGAACAGCCATTTTGGGTGCACCATGTGTGGCTGCTCTGATTATTTGATAATAGGACTGACTGATATTAAACTAACCACTTGGAATAATCACTTAAGTTATTCACTTAATATTCTTGATATGTTCCAGTTGAAACAATATTGTCACGGATAGACCAAGCGTCAGAAACCGGGGGTTAAATGGACTGTCTTTTATTTGGTCTAAACATGCAAACACAAAAGAGCATGAGATGAGACTGTAGAAAATGTCAAACATATCTTGAGTGCTTCTCTCGAAGCCTAGCCAGGTAGTTAACTGTAAATCGGACCGTGAGTGAAGGGGAAGAGGGACCTTATAAAGGGGATGGGTACATAGAGGCCGTGGTGTAGGTGAGTAGAAGGGTGAGTAGGAGGAAGAGGCTGACCGAGAATGTTAAATGAAGGAGGGAGGTGTGGCTAGTGGCTTACTGACAAATAGTATGTTTGATAGCCACTGTCTTTTTTGTTTGTTTGTTTTCTGTATGGTTTACCCTTTGTGCTGGTTTTATATTAATCTATTTTACACATCCCATTGGTGCTGTACAATGTGTCTTCTGGGTTATAAGCCATTGCCACTTGCATTCTCATTAGGAATACACATTTATATAGAACTGTTTATGTAATTACTCTTCTGGAGTGACCAACAATTTCATGTATTCCAGCAATAATGGAAAAAATCAATATAGATATAAACCTAATGAGGTATGGTTGATCAATTCAAGGTGAGGCAACTGTCATACACAACTTTCAGTCTAACATTTTCTTCAGGAATTAATTCCTACTCCTAGTTGAAGGTTGCTATGAGAAATTGTATAACTAATTTTTTTTTTTTTAGATTTTTGATCTAATATAGACTATCATTTATATATAATAATATATATAATACATATATAATATATAATATCTCAGAAGCACTGACCTACATTTACAACCTAAATTCCAATATTTGTTCCAATAAATTGTATACATTTATTCCCAACAGTTAATTTTCTTTATTTCGTAGTGTTTCTCTTGGCTGTGAATGTTAGATTTTCTTTGTCCAATCAGATTCCAGCCTCTATGTTGCCATGTCAATCTAATCTGCACAGGGCCTTCATATTCAGTACTGCTGGCCTTTTTACCTTTGTCTCTATTAGAAATAGGTCTGTTTCCTTAACCAATCAAATTTCAAATTCGCCTTACAGAAGCATCAGCATTTTTCCGTACTCTGATTGGTTGGTCAGAGGGAATCTGTTACAGACAATTTTGACTGGCAAAACACCTTCAAAATGTTCTCTTAGTTTGTTTAATTAGGCTACACATTCATGGGGAAAACTGTTGATCCAGAAGACAATCATTGATACCCTCCACAAGGAGGGTAAGCCCCGAACAGTCATTGCCAAAGAAGCTGGATGCTCACAGAATACTGTATACAAGCATGATAACAGAAGTTGAGTGGAAGGAAAAAGTGTGGAAGAAAAAAAGGTGCAGAACCAACCAAGACAACAGCAGCTTTAAGAGGTCAAACTAAATTGAATTTGGATAAACTTCACAAGCAATGGACTGAGGCTGGGGTCAAGGCATTAAGAGCCACCACACACAGATGTGTCAAGGAATTTGGCTACAGTTGTCATATTCCTCTTTTTAAGATGTCTTACCTCGGTTAACAGAAGGAGAACTGGACTGTTGTCCAGTGGTCCAAAGCCTCTTTTCAGATGAGAGTATGTTTTGTATTTTATATGGAAAGCAATGTCCTAGAGTCTGAAGGAAGGATGAAAAAGCCCATAGCCCAATAAGCTTTAAGTCCTGTGTTGAGTTTCCACAGTCTGAGATTATTTTACGTGCAATGTCATCTGCTGGTGTTGGTCCACTTTGTTTTTTAAAACCAATTTTAGAGCACTTTATGCTTCCTTCTAATGACCAGCTATTTAAAAATGCGAATTTCATTCATCAGCAGGATTTGGCACCTGCCCACACTGCCGAAAGCACCAAAAATTGGTTAAATGACCATAGTGTTGGTGTGCTTGACTGGCCAGGAAACACACCAGACCTGAACTCTGTAGAGAATCTATGGGCTATTATTAGGAGGAAAATGAGAAACAAAAGACCAAAAATGCAGATGAGCTGAAGACCAATGTCAAAGAAGCCTGGGCTTTCATACCACCTCAGCAGTGCCACAGAGGCAGTAATTAAAGCAAAAGGAGCCCCTACCAAAGTATTGATTACATATATGGTAAATTAAAATTTTTTGTGAGGGCCAACAGTTCCCTAAAAATGTTTTTTTATTGGTCTTATGAAGTATTAAACATTTTTAAAATTGGGTTTGTGTTAAATGGAAGCCAAAATCATAAAAATTAAAAGAACCAAAGACTTAAACTACTTAAGTCTGTGTGCATAAAATGTGATTAATACACACGCTTCACAGTTTTAGTTAAATTATATATATATATATATATATATATATTATAAAAGACTACATTAAGGACTAGGGAAGCTTTAAACATAACAAGCCAGAACATGCCCTTGTGTGCTATTGCATTTACTTTAAGTTAATAACTGTGCATATAAAGTATAAAGGCATGCAAATAAATTGCAAAAACACCAATTCGATACAGGTGCCACTGAAGTCTTGGCGCTTAAGATACATATTACAGTTTATTTCTGTGAACTAAATAGACTATTAAACTAAGAAAAATAAGGAATACAGTATAATGCACAACTGTGCAATAGAGTAAGCAAAAAAAAAAAAATGTGAATGGCCTTGAGAGCTCTCTGAGGTCCTAATTTATTTATTTTGAAATTACTCTAACTGCATTATTAAAGCTAATTATTAGATATAATTTAACAAACTTACCCTTGCAGCTCTTTGACTGACAGTGAGATCTTGAGGTCATGGCCAAGTACATGAAGTGCACTGAGGATATCAGCCCATTGCACCATCTCACCCAACGGCCCTCCTTTTAACACCTTAGGACTGAACACATCTCCAGACTCCTCTGTAAGGAAGCCCACATGTACCAGCACCTGGGAAAGATGAACAAATAAAAATGTAAAATAGTTTTCAGACTGATGCTATTTAATCCTATACAGACTGTATTGTATATGTTTAAATAGCATCAGTCTGATAAGATTGTTTTTTCTATTTGTCTATTTTTATTCATGGTATAATGAAAAATGACAAAAGTTTTAAAGGTTTGACAGAGCAGCAACATTGTTGACATTTACACTTATTTCAGGTAAATACTCTGTTTAGTATTTTTGTCTATAGAAATATCTCCGTATGAAACTTTCTATGAAATCTGTCAAACGAAAAAGCGCAAAGTCACAACCAGGAATCTATAAACGCACATGGGGTGGAGCCGACACTAGCTTCTGTTTGTTCAGGAATCGCTCTGTGTGTGTCTGTGTCTGCCAGAGAATTTAGTGATCCCTGACAGGGATACAGATCCAAAGACTGGTTTGTCATGATAGATCTGAAGGATGCTTGCTTCCTCATATCCATCCTTCCTCCACACAGGAAGTTTCTGAAGTTTGCTTTCAGAGCTGATGCTTATCAATATCTGATCCTTCTGTTCAGCCCTGCACTTTTACAAAGTGTATAAACACTCTGACCCCGCAGAGACTCCGTGGCATTTTTAGGTCATGAGTGGCTTGACCTGGTGGCCCTGTGTTGGCCGGGCAGACCATGGTTTGCTGATCTGGTAGCCCTCCTCTAGCAAACTCATTGGGAGATTCCTCGAAGAGGGATCTTCTCTCACAAACAGGGGACACTGTGGTTCACCTCCACCCGGACTTATGGAGACTGTGGCTGTGGCCCCTGAGGGGGCTTGAGTTTCTGAAAGGTAATGTCTCTAGGTTACGTACATAACTCGGGTTTGCATCTCCAGGCCACACTCCTTGTAACCTGGCAGCGTTTACTTAAATTTTAGAAGCTAGCATCGTCTCCACTGCATGTGCATTTATAGTGTCCTGGTTGTGGTCTTTCCATTGGACAGATTTCACACGTGATTCAGAGCATGGACATGCGGAGGCATTCCCAAAGCATTGTTGATACAGCGTCTTGTTCCTTCAGGGAACCAGGGTTACGTACGTGACCGAGAGACGTTTCTATTTAGGTTTTTCAAACACAGTGCTGATAAAAAACTATTGTTTTGCTGCTATAATATACAATAGATTTTTTTTATACAGAACACTGTTTTCAGCTTTCCCTCTTGGTTTATGTCAGCAGTTCATCCTGTGACCCATTTATCACAGCGCTTTGTCATTTCCAAGTGTGAGGAAAGAAAGGGCTCCATTATTCACAGCTACTATTATTGTCAAAGGCTGTAATGTACCGTGACCCAGACTGCAATCTAGTATGATGGAAGAAGATGGCTTGGGTGGTAAATAGTGCAACATTTTTTTTCCTTGATAATAAAACAGTTGCAATAAACTCCATCTCCCATAATGCTGCATCAAAACGATTGTCGGCAGCAGTGCAAGCCAGAATTCGCACTTAGCCAAAGATGCTATAAAACTCATGTTGGTACACAGTCTTCTCACTGCACCATCCATGTACCATCTTCCTTGTCATACAATGTTCCAAGTCAAAGCAAAATACTGTTCTAAACTACATTTGGTTCATTAAAATGTTTTAATTATGTGTTTATGTTAATCTGAATTTGGATTGTCATGTCTGTAAATTACATGACAAGGTTTGTATTTATATCAGAGCTGTTATACCCCATTACAGATTTGATCATAATGTCATCAAAACAAAAAACCGTGTTGAAATGCAATATTTCTATTCATTTTTGCCAAATTCTAGTCCAGGTTATCTACACTTTCTTGAAAACTGTTAATAGTCACTGTTGTTCTGGTTAGTTTTCTATGATTCTATGCACATCCATCTAACAAAGACCTAGTTACTTTGGCATATTGTGGGCAGTTACTAAACGAAACAATTAAAGAAAAAAAATCTAGTCCCCATTATTCGATTCGAGAGAAAAGTGCAGTAAATTCAGCTAGTGACAAAATGTGCTAATGGAAATGTTTTATTAGCAAAATAAAAATGGACATATAAGATTAATTAAACCAAGATTACTACAAGATTTACTGAATATAAATTAAAGGGATGCTGGGGTGATTAGGGTTTGGTAGAGGTGAGAACTTCTTCAAAGCTGTATGGCAAAACCATATTTTGTTTAAGAATTATTGGACATTATTGGTCTGCTGATTTTTTTTATTTAACTCACTTACCATTGGACAAATTTGAATGTGACCCAGGAAGTAGGAACATCTGCAAAACTGGACTCTTCAGCACTTTTCAGCTACTCTGTGACATGACACTCTCAAGCCTTATTATCCATATTAATCTAACCAACAAACCTATTATTCATATAAATCTAGAATTTACAAGTGTAAATTTACAGAGCACTGCTGTTATGGAAAATTAATCAACAGCTTCTGATTCAAGAGATCAGTCATGCTGTGGTATAATTATTGTAATCAACACACATTCTCTTTTTAAAGGGAAAAAATGGCTTCCTTATTTCCTCACATAGCTTATGCCACATGTATGCTGTTTAAAATTCCAGCACCACCAATGTAAAACACCTTCCTGCGTCGATGATGTGGTTTGTTACACATATTGTTTAAAACATCTGCATTATATGCTTGTTTTCTTTATTGCTTTATATTCTTACTTAGTCTGTTATTCTAATGCTATTGTCATTCTACTAATATTTAATACAACTTTTTTCACACAATTTTGTAATAATGTATTCAGATTGCTTGCATACTTTTCTATTAATATTGTTAATTCTAACTCTCTATCAACTTCAACTTGAATTTATTAATATCACACAAAAAATGTATCTTTGCTACCTAAAGTGCTTCACAAAATTACAATTTCCTTTAAAAGTCAGAATAAATTTTTTTTTTTAATTATGACCGAAAAACCTCTATGGAAGCCTTCCGAAATAAAGGGGAGAACACTTTATCCAGAATTCATAATTTCCTTGTTCACTGTTTAATTTGTACCTTATAAAGATCATATGTTTCCTACAGCATGCCAAAGTGCACCTTGTTTCCTTACGTGAAAATGTGTCTGTGCATTGTGAATCCAAGCATTAGATATCAGCTAAGAAAGCTTAAAGAATATGTTCCCTATTCAAATCTTAACGATTACGGAGGACATGTGCAGGGTGTTTGGATACTGATGCAGCATTAATAGAAGGCATCAGAAATGTGAATAAAACTGGGCTGCACCATGCAGGTTCTTAATCTATCACTTGAGCCCAGAGGAATATATCCCACTGCAATTTCAAATAAGAATTGAAATTGAGATTGAGACAAGAACACCAAAAATGATATTTCTCTGCAACACAACCCAGTGCTGCATTCAGAGATAAGTCATTTATCTTCAGTGTACAGAATGAAATGTAATTCTCCTGAATGATTTGTAAGCCTGGAGTGGTTTAAGCAGATTCTTAAACACACCACACATTTTATACATTGGCTATGGCTAACATTGAAAAACCTGTATAATACACATATTTTCAAGGATATTTATACTATAGGTCCTCCACACTATAACCTTACACAGCTTGAAAACCCAAATGCATTGCCTTTACAAGTTTCAGTAGTGAAAAATTCTGAAACCTGAAGGCTTCAGTATGAATCCCTCTATCTGAGAAAATGTTCTAAAGCCAATACTGCCAGTCTCTCTTCTCCTTCCCCCAGGCAGTCAGCTTTCACAACACCCCAACTGAACTAAAGATGTGAAGTCTAAACCCCCTCACACCATGCTCAATAGCACTATCATTTTATTAGACTACAATATCTGATGGACTGCACTACCACTTTGGACTGGTTTAAATTCTATGGTTATTTATCATTATCCTTTATTTGCTGCCACAGTTTCACTCTGCTTTGATATAGGTATGCCTCTTGGCCTCCAGACTTATGGCTATGACTATGTACAATATACAGTGCCCTCCACAATTATTGGCACCCCTGTTTAAGATGTAGTCGTGGACTAAAAATTCTCCTTTTTTTTTAAAACTACATAGAACCCAAATGCAAAAAAAGAGAAAAATCCAACCTTTCATTTAAGTACATTACTTTGGTGGTAAAAAATCACATTTAGAAAAAAAAGAAAACTTGAAATCATGTGTGCCACAATTATTGGCACCCCTAACAATTCCTCTGAAAAATGAAAAAAAAAATTTTAATATATATTTTTCTGTAGTTGCTAAGGTTGGTCAGGGTATCTAGGGACTTTTAATTAGTAATTCATGATTTCCTGTTTCCCTGGGGTATAAATATGACGTGACACAGAGGCCTAATTCTCTTACCCATTTGTCAACATGGCAAAGACAAGAGAACACACCATTCAAGTAAGGCAGATGTGTGTCAACCTTCATAAGTCAGGCAATGGCTACAAGAAAATAGCCACTCGCCTTAACTTGCCGGTATCACAGTCAGAGGAATCATTAAGAAGTTTAAAACAACTGGAACAGTGACAAACAAGGCTGGAAGAGGTCCCAAGTTTATCTTGCCACAACGCACAGTAAGGAGGATGGTAAGCGAAGTAAAAACATTTCCCAAGCTCACTGTCACAGAATTGCATCAAAGAGTGGCATCTTGGGGTCACAGAGTCTCCAAAACAACCATCAGACGCTCTCTACATGCCAACAAGCTGTTTGGGAGGCATGCAAGGAAAAAGCCTTTTCTCACTAACACTCACAAACGTAAATGTCTGGAGTTTGCTAAGCGGTACTGGGACTTCAACTGGGATGGTGTGCTTTGGTCAGATGAGACTAAGATTGAGCTTTTTGGCAACAAACACTCTGAATGGGTCTGGCGAATGAGTATGCCGAAAAGCACATCATGCCCACCGTGAAGTATGGTGGAGGATCTGTAATGCTGTGGGCCTGTTTCTCTTCCAAAGGCCCTGGGAACCTTGTTAGGGTGCATGGCATTATGAACGCTTTGAAGTACCAGGATATTTTAAATAAAAACCTGATGGCCTCTGCCAGAAAGCTGAAGATGGGTCGTCATTGGGTCTTTCAGCAGGATAATGATCCAAAACATGTGGCAAAATCTACACAAAAGTGGTTCAGCAGTCACAAACTCAAGGTCCTCCCATGGCCATCTCAGTCCCCAGACCTCAACCCAATCAAAAACCTGTGGGGCGAGCTAAAGAGATGAGTGCATAAAAGAGGACCCAGGACACTGGATGATCTAGAAAGAAGAATGGTCAAAAATCCCTCTCTCTGTGTTCTCCAATCTTGTGAAATGTTATAGGAGGAGATTTAATGCTGTCTTGTTGGCAAAAGGAGGTTGTACAAAGTATTAACATCAGGGGTGCCAATAATTGTGGCACACATGATTTCAAGTTTTTTTTTTTTTTTTAAATGTGTGATTTTTTTTTACCACAAAAGTAATGTACTTAAATGAAGGGTTGGATTTTTCTTTTTTTTTGCATTTGGGTTCTATGTTGTTTTAAAAAAATAGGAGAATTTTTAGAAGTCCACGACCACATCTTAAACAGGGGTGCCAATTATTGTGGAGGGCACTGTAAGATGAAGCAAAAAATAATTGTATATACCTATTTGTGTTTTGTTTGCATAAAATATAATAGAACAATAGAAATGCTAACATTTTACCTTTTTATTTTTTTTTCCTTTGTTTTCCTTTATATTTTAACATCCAGTGTCTCCAAAATGTAGAATTTGCATTTGAGCTGTATTACTTAATACCATTATAATCACCATTCAGGTCTGGAAATTACAATAGTGGGTTCTGAATAAATATTTTGTATCGGATGCCCATAGAGGCAGTTGGGCAAAAATCCAACTAATAAAAAATAAAAAATAAATGAAAAAAAATTATCTTTGCAAAAAAACCAATGAAATACTATTTACCTATTTTTAGTAAGTTGAGTAAGTAAATTACTATTGCTATTTGACATATATGTTAGATGATTCTCCATTGCTTTGTGTATGTTTTATAGGGCAGTACAAAACTGTCTCAATTAGCTTAATATAGTTATTATTGCAAAAAGCACTTATAGAGGGCCACTGGGAGTTTATTTTGTAGGTGCCTAACATCTAATTTTTCCACAAATAATCAGAATCAAATCTAAAAGAAATTCGGCAAAAAAGAAAAAAAAAAAAGGCTTAGTTAAGTGGGGGTTTTCAGATTTTTTCAGGATGGAATAGAAAGAATAAAGATATGGTTAAAACTTGAAAATAATATGTTAAGACTGTAAAAAAAAGAGGCATATCCAATTAGTTCTAATTTGCACATCAGTTCCACGAGGGTGAAATGTATACATTAGCCGTGTTTGTTTTTACACATCCAACATGAGTTGATCTTGTAATTTCAAAGCATTTAATAAAATCAAACACAGAGCTTATACCAAAGCTAAGAATCAACCCCATGTTATTCAGTAACTGATACTTTAGTGCTGCAGTATTTTAATTGTAGGCATAATTACAAAAAAGTTAGAATTCTTATCAATACAAACATCCTCATAATGTAACTGGTTTACATGAATAACTATGCAAAATGATTGCTATCAATCTACATAATACAAACAATAATAATTTGTAACATTTATACATTTATTTTAAGCAATGAAGTAAAAATTAAAATAAAGACAAGTTTTCTTTATGGTCTAAAATTTTATGTAAACTATATAATATGTCATGCAAAGTTGAAGACTGCCCTGATGTGAATAAGTAAGTCACCTTCTTCTGTTGCCTCTGCTGGCTGCTCAGACGCTCATCTAGTCTGCGAGCAGCTACAGCCCACTGCACTGCCAGCCTACGTATCCGCCTCCTCATGAAGCTAAGAGACTCTTTTCCTGAACCGATCTGCTCCAGAAGACGACCCATATCAGCACGAACAATTGCCTAAAGCGATACACATTAAGATTTGTTTATTAGATGTTGTTAAAAACAACAGAAATTGACCAGAGTGCTATATACTGTAGTTAGGTCAGGGCGTACAGAAAAAACAATACACTGTGAATGAATCAAAAGCTACATAAGAATAACAAAAGTAAGGTATAATAATGTTTTTTTATATATATATATTTTTCCTTATTCTTGTTATTTTTATATAGCTTACAATCATTCATAGTGTCTTGCATAGATATATACATAAATCAGCTCTCAATTAATCAAGTAAAATATTTAATTGCAATTAATCGGATGATTGTCATGAGTTAATTTCATCGCACAATTTTTATCCATTCTAAATGTACCTTTTATTATTACGTGTTTAATACTCTAATCATCATGGACAAATGTGGATGCTTCATGTAAATGTATGTTTATTAATAGTAAAACCATACTCAACATAGAGCATAAAGACTAAATATAATTTTTAAAGGTTTTAAAGTAATTATGGTGTTTTATATTATGTAAATCAGTAGGACACCAAACAGAACTTTTGCTATGTGTCCACGGATGGTTTTAATTGCCAGGTATGTGCATCATGGCGGATTTTGGTGCTTGATTTGAGACTTGGCACATCAATTAAACAAATGTACAATGAATAAAAAGAATTTTTAGTAAAGTTTTTTTTTTTTTTTTTTATCCGAAGAATAAAAGAAAGGATGTTGTAAATAAATGCGTGTTGAGTTGAAAAAATTATTTTGCCTCATATAATTATTGATTTAAATATTTAAATAAAAATTATAAAACAAAAATAAATGCTGCATTATTCACAGGTTAATAAAATCAGTGTCGTTAAAATGAATGTTATTAATGCATCAGTTTTGACATCCCTAATGTATATATACAGTGGGACAAAAAAAGCATTTCGTCAGCCACCAATTGTGCAAGTTCTCCCATCAAAAAAGATGAGAGAGGCCTGTAATTTTCATCATAGGTGGACTCCAACTATGAGAGACAAAAAAAGAAAAAAATCACATTGTCTGATTTTTTAAGAATTTATTTGGTCACCTACAAAAAAGCAAGATTTCTGGCTCTCACAGACCTGTAACTTCTTCTTTAAGAGGCTCCTCTGTGCTCCACTTGTTACCTGTATTAATGGAACCTGTTTGAACTCGTTATCAGTATAAAAGACACCTGTCCACAACCTCAAACAGTCAGACTCCAAACTCCACTATGGCCAAGACCAAAGAGCTGTCAAAGGACACCAGAAACAAAATTGTAGACCTGCACCTGGCTGGGAAGACTAAATCTGCAATAGGTAAGCAGCCTAGTGTGAAGAAATCAACTGAAGACATACAAGACCACTGATAATCTTCCTCGATCTGGGGCTCCACACAAGATCTCACCCTGTGGGGTCAAAAGGATCACAAATACAGTGAGCAAAAATCCCAAAACCACATGGGGGGACCTAGTGAATGACCTGCAGAGAGCTGGGACCTAAGTAACAAAAACTACCATCACTAGCACACTACGCCACCAGGGACTCCAATCCTACAGTGCCAGACGTGTCCCCCTGCTTAAGCCAGTACATGTCTGCATTTGGATGATCCAGAAGAGGATTGGGAGAATGTCATATCATCAGATGAAGCCAAAATAGAACTTTTTAGTAAAAACTCAACTTGTCGTTTTTGGAGGAGATTGTATATCGATTGTATGCTGCATTTTATCTATATGAAGAGGGGCAATAATTTTGGAAGACATTGTATATGCTATGGTTTATAACTGAATGCAAGGCATACTTTAACTACAGTGGAGCATAAGAGAGTCAGGTGTATGAGCAATGCACAAGCCAGTGAATCACCACAGCTGCAGAAATGTTCTGCTTGTAAGATTACTGTTCGAACAGTCTTCTCTGACTGTCCTAGTTTCTCTATACTGTAAACAACGTAGGCTGTACAAAGTGCCTAACTCACACGTTTATTCCCGAGACACTCTGCAGTGCAGTGTGGCATAAGATTAATCATTTTCTGAACCATTATTCATAAAGGGGCATATTCAGGGTTGATGTAAGTGCACATCATAAGGATTGAATGCCGAAAGTGCATACATCAATATTCAGACCTCAACTGTAACGCTTCACTTAAAAATTATTAAAAAGTTGTACGAGAGTTATGAACAAAAGGTGAAGTTTGCTTTCAAGAGAGGAGCATAGCAGCGATCTGAATTTTAATGTCATATATAATGTCAGCTTGAGCAAGAAGTCTCGTTAATTGTAGCGTCAGTGCATGATAATTTCAACCTATACTCAGACCAATTAGATCAATATTAAACACATAATAATACCCCGATATGCATTTAGCATGCATGAAGAGATTTTCAAAAACATTTTTCCTCCTTGAATTGTAGACATTAGAGCATCTTAAACCAGAATCTTAATCAGATTCACTGCCTAATTCAAAGATCAGTGGTTTTTTTTGCATGTAATTATAAAACACGTATTGCTACATAAGTGCTTAATCAGCTTATCCTTGAAACTTTTAACATTATTTGTAAATCAGCAAATTTAAATTTTTAGCAAATAAAAAAAAACTAAAATAGACATGCTGAATCGGGTACTATACTTTATAAAAATTAACAGGGTGAAATACATTTGGTTTACGAGTCCCTGTGATTAATATATATCATTAGTACTAGGATTATTAAAGGATTGATATAGCAACAACATACATTAGCGCATGTAGGACGTTTTGAAGGTGAGGGAGGGAGGCGAAAGTTTTTTATTATTTCACTTGACATCAACTAAAAAGAAAACTTTTTTTTAGGCTTAAAGGCAAGTGCTTATGTTAATTGCAGTGGTCTAGATGTTATTCCCTGAAAAATCCCTGTTTTGAATGTTTCTACTTGAGACCCGTCTGAAAACAATGAGGCATAAACTACGCACAGGTGATTTGCATAATCTGAAATTAAAAGCACAGAAAATAGACTTTAGCATGTACATAGACAATGTTTAAAATCCATAAAAATGTTCCTGCATAAATACTGGTGTATCTTTTAGACATTAACTGCGGACTATGAATAACAAACAAAATAAAACAAAACTGTACTTTACTGTAATCTTTTTTATGATCTACTCTTTTTAAAATACATTTGAGAATATTAGAAATCTATTTATAATGTATAAAATATATACATTATTTCTTAATGGCTTTTACTCTTTTTCTCCCAAGCTTTCTTTTGAACCACTCAAACATTTTCCCCAGCAGTTCTTCCACCCACCTATCTACGTATTTACCTATCCATGTATTTATCCATCCATTATAAAGAGCATAAATAAATATTTTCAAAGCATCAATATTTAAAAAAACTACAAATATGGAATTTACCTTGCAGTTAAAAGGTAATTCTCTTCTGAAAATATTATTCAGAACTTTGCATTCACTGTTTCACTCCATGCTCAATTGCATGCAAATAGAACTCTTGTCTATCTAATGTCCATACACACATACAAATCAGCACTTACTCTAAATACATTCTATAATAAAACTAGTAGAAAAAGCAAAAGTGGTTGCTTTTATTATTTTGTAGTACAGGGACATCTTAAAGAATATGTCTGCGCTAAATATATACTCAATGTTAAATGTCTGTCTGAAAGCAAGTTTAGCACAGTCTATTAAAATTGAAAGATATAAATATTATACTTGAGCCATCTCCTAGCAGATTCTTAGAGAAAACTGGTACTATTCTCTCACTTGTGTCTTAGGTGTGTTGCTGATGATAGGATTGTAGGATGGTATGCTCTGATTCCTCCAGGCAAGCAAAGGACAGAACCACTCCACCTCACTCAGGTAGATGAGAAAGGAGCAGTCAGAGCCATCAACTCCGTAGAAGGAGTAACAGGGGTCTGATGTCCATCTGGCCCTCATCCACTAGAATAAACAAGTGGGAAAATGACAAGCAAAAGAACATTACAGGAAGCAGAAGAAAATTCTATTAAAATTCTGAAAATTCAATCTTCATTGAAATCAAGTAATGCAAACAGAGATGTGGCTGGACAAGATGCAAGTCTGACAAAAAAGTATTTTGGATCCCATAGTTTACTATTGTCAGTTAATTACAGTCGAACCCACTTATCACGACCTTGGTTAACTCGCCAACGTTTTTGAAGTGGAACCGCCAAATTCTCGATTTGTCTTAGCATTTTTTAATCGGTTATGTAGATTTTTTATGTCGCCGAACCCTAATTTCTCGAGCCACTTAACGTGTTGGTTCATGTCAGTCTGTGTAATCGCGTATACGTATCCCGCTACATACCCTTCTTCTCGGACTCCGCATTTTCTCAACGGCATGCCAGATTACCCTGATCCTGCTGTTTTCAATGTTCACTCTGTCTGCACCACGTTTATCCGTTGCTGCCCAGCGCTTTCCATAGTGCGGATCCGTGGATTCTCTATTATACTATATTACTTCTTCGCTACAAGTATTGGTGGATTATCTCCTGAGTATTCTTAATAAACTTTGTTTGCGTTTACTTCGGCTTCTGCCTCCTTATCTGCATTACAGGTTATCTCGATCCGCATGACCAATCAAACAAATCGTAGCAACGCTGTTGTGTGAAAAAACCTCCAAAAACACGTACATGCACATTCTCATTTAATAACGCACATCATGTACATAAACCCGGCGACATAACCCGGTTCCACTGTTAAATTAAATATAAGTGGCATTTAGCATTTTCTAGCAAAAAATATGCAAATAGATAAGATAACATGTTACCTTCGATTTGCTTGCATTAGGCAACCAACCAAGTTCAATTTCAAAGCAGCTTTACAGATAAGAGTTACCATTACATTTCTGAATGAGCCAGACAAATATGAAGGCAGTGTAAATCTGAACAATACTACAATACAGTCATGGAGCCATAGAGCGTGCTACCGAGTGGTTGTGATTAATCAGCACCTGCAAGTTGACATTTTTAACTTGGGCACTGTTACACTTATTTTCAGTAATCTCTTTGTCATGGTCACTGCCATGGTGTAAAGCAGAAACACCATGGATTGAATGCCCGATCATCATTTGTTTACAATGCATGTGGGTTCTATTTTTATCTTTATCTTTATCTTTCTCTTTATTTAGCCAGTTAACCAACAATAATTTTAGGAGGTAGCAAGATACCAGAAAACCCAGAAGAAAACAATGCAAACACAGTCTACTAGTCATATCTACTTAGTTGGATATCAGAGGATTTGTGTTTTATATTTAGGTTTACTCAATACTTTCTCGGAATTCATATTTAATAGTATCAAGAGCATGGAGCTTTGAGGCAGCAATGCTTCCCACTGCATCACAAGGCCACCCACTTTGACACTGCAAACAACGTAAATCATACCAGAAACAAGGATGAAACCTAATGTGATAACATTATTCTGATCAAAAAGAATATGAACGCATATGCAAACAAAATTCTTTATAAACAGCTTCTTTTTAGCTGGCAATCTTTTAGTGTTTTCCAATACTGTATTTCTGGAGTGGTAGGGTTAAAAAAAAAAATCCCTTCTAATCTACACTTTAAATATTAAACACAAATATTTGGGGAACAAAACAGATAGACAATGCATAATATTCCTAGCAGAGAGCATATTAAACAACTGGCAGGATGTGTAGTATTTGACAATTGTTCTGGCTTAATATATCGAAATAAAATGATAGAAGATATGTACCTTTTGTGCAGTAAGAACATTTAAATGAACCGAGATAGGAATCAACTTACATCAACTTTACTTGCACAGTCTGGGTAACCAGGATCTTTTGGGATTTCACACTGCCCTGCTGTTCCATCTCTCCCTTTTCATATAAAATAGACAGACAGAATTAATTTGACATTACATTTCCCTAAGGAAACAGTATGAAAAATGGTTATTAAAGGGGATCAATTTAATGAGGCATGAGAAGACTAAATCTTCACCTTATCTACCTTCCTGGTTTTCATCTTTTGGTTTTAAAATGTCAAATTCATCTCCTATTGTTTGCATTGCTGTGCATTGGTATGCCAGTGGGCGCAGTTTAAATGCATCTCTGATGAACAAAGTTTATCCCACTGTGCTCTGACGCAGTGGGGGAAACAGGAAATTGGCAACATCCCCTTGCCTTGATTATTAAAAAACCTCTGTGCTGTGTGGAACTGAGTCCTGCTCAGCTTAATTAGAAGCAGGGCTGTTCTTTATTCAACAGGCGACCAAGCTCCAATGAGCATGACCACACACAAAGGGATTATGTGCCGTTCTGTTTGATTACAGTAATGATCCCGGCAGTAGTAACAATGGGCGAAATATTCCTGCAGACTGCAAAAAGAATCTCTACTGAAAAGGATGACACCATAGAGGTTAATAAATATGAAGTCACAATCAACATAAATGCCATACATTTTACAGCAAAAGAGTGACTGATCCAGTCGACAAATGAGGTATCAATTGAAAACTACAGCTATACTCATAAGTTTAATCAAGAGGAGAGCCCGATAAAGACAGACTAGAGTATTTCTAATGATTTAGAAATTATTTAGAATAAAGCTATATTAAAATGTATTATTATATGCACCTGTGGCACCATTTTTACTCTTCTGCAGGATCTGCTCCACACGCACAGCCATTTCAGACACATTCTGGGCAATGGCCTGAATCCGTTCCACAAGTCCCATCGGCTGAAACCTAGGCACACACACATACACATACACACTCCTAAAATATGGAAAACCAATTATCTTTGAGCTTTTTGCTTATTTAAAATGAAGTTCAGCTTCTTTACTTTTTTTTTTTTTTTTTTTTTACACACAACAGACATTACTCACAGAAAAAAGCAGCTGCAGGTTTGAACACATTTAATGATGTATTAACAAATATGCATCGAAGACACTGTTGCAAACCGTTGTATGTCTCTTCACAAACCTCAAACAATTTATCAAACACAAATTTATATGGTATCTTTGTAGGACATTTCCAACACTTCTATACATACCATTTACATTAAACATGCCACAGTGCCCTAAAAGGTAAGCAATTAGTGAACTATCAAACTCTAATAAAGATCTGAGAAGAAAAAGAACCCTCTAAGGTCTAAAAAAGACAGTAAATGTAAAGATAAAAAAAAAATTTGGATTTAGACTTAATTTACTCCAAGTTTGCTGTTAATCAGGGATAAATGCTTATGGAAATGTTATCTACTTGTTTACTTTTGATATAATGAGCATGGGAATGGATGCAAGTGCAGGTAAAATGGTTACCTTACAGGAACTCAAGCTGCGTCAACAACGCTTTAGGAATGCTTCCGCCTTTGTCTGAATCAGGTGTGTAATCTGTTTAATGGAAAGCGCTGCGTCAGTGGCAGGGTGACGTCACTACTAGGAAGCTATAAAAGCACATGGAGTGAAGCTGGCTCTAGGTGAACCAGAGGTCAGTCTCGAGAAACTGATATGCTTAATAGACTACCTGGCAGCCTAGGAAGCTCTGCCAGACATGTCTCGGTGGGTCCTGTGGACTGTGGACAGAGGCTATACGATTCAGTTCAGGTCCGCTCCAGTTCGATGGGGTACATTCCACTCTGGTGGGATCCAAACAGGCTCTTGTCATGGAACAAGAGGTAAACATTCTCCTGTGGAAGGAGGCCATTTAGGTGGTCCCTCCATCAGACAAAGAGTCCAGGTTCTACAGCCGGTACTTCATAGTTCCCAAAAACAGTGGCGGGTGGCATCCAATTCTAGATCTACGTTACCTAAACCGCTCACTTCTGACCCTCAAGCAGGTTGTGTCTCAAATAAGAGCCGAGGACAGTTTTGTCACTGTAGATCTGAAGGATGCATATTTTATATATCCAACCTTCCTTCACACAGAATGTTCCTGTGGTTTGCTTCAAGGCCGAAGCTTACCAATATTGGGTCCTTTTGTTTGGTCCCTCTAGGGCGGGACGCCATGGCTCAGGCGTGGCTGAGGCTATGCCTGTATGCCTTTTCCCTGTCACGGATTTCTGGAGAGAGTTCACCGGGATGGAGTTTGTCTCCTCCTGTTTGCCCCACAGTTGCCGGGCAGACCATGTTTTTTGGACCTGGTATCCCTTCTCGAACACCCTCCCTGGGAGATTTCCTGGGAGATCTCCTCTTCTCAGGCAGGAGGCACAATAGTTCACCCCCACCCAGAGTTGTGAAGACTGCAGCTTTGAGATTATGGTCTCTCCACCAAGGTGGTAGAGACCATTCTCCAATCCAGAGGAGGTCGTATGCTGCTAGCTGTCAAGATGCAATCAGCACCAATTGGTCCAGTTGCCCAGTTGGTTCAGTGCTGGAGAACAAAGGTTTGGCTCCATCCACCCTGAAATTCTATGTGTCCACTGTTTCACCATATCATGCCCCCCTGGTGGGACAATTACTGGTGCGACCTAAAGTGCCTGTGTGGGACTTGCCCATTGTGTTGGAGGCACTATCTGTGCCCCCCTTTCGAGCCATTGGCTGAGGCATCCTTGAGGTTCCTTACAGTCACGACTGTGTTCCTTCTGGCCATTTCCTCTCCTTTAAGAGAGTCAGGGATCTTTAGGCCTGGCCAGATCTCCAGGCATGGCCAGTGCTTTTTGTACCCTAGAACAGGGAACGTCCATAAAGGGCCTTTGATGAAGCCCACAACCTTTTAGCTTTCCGGCATTCTATTCTCCTCCAGTTTAGGCTCAGATCAGGAAAGAGTAAACCAGCTGTGTTTGGTGCGAGCACTAGACATATACATACATGGAAAAGAGTCTGTGGAGGAAGTTGCAACAACTGTTCATCTGCTATGGCCCTCTATGTGAGGCCTTCCTGCAAACAAGCAGAGCCTTAGTAGATGGATTGTGGATGCGATCGCATCCTTCTATGTGTCCTCTGGTCACCCCGCTCCTTCGGGGTCAGAGAGAACTGAACCCATAGTGTGGCAGCCTCTAAGGCTTGGTCTTCTGGAGTTTCCCTCCATGGCATCTGCAACACTGTAAATGCTAACCCTAGCCGGCCGGCTATCCCGTCCATTTTTCTTTCAAACGTCTGCTCCCTGGATAATAAACTGGACTACATCCGACTCCAGCAAACCACACGGCCAGAGTTTAGAGACTGTTGCATCTTTGTTTTCATAGAGACGTGGCTCAGCGACAGAGTTCCGGACGCCGCCATCCAGCTAGACGGGCTAACCGTGTTTCGAGCCGACAGAAATGCAGCACTGTGTGGTAAGACTCGCTGTGGTGGCGTGTGTGTTTATATCAACACGGAATGGTGTAAGAACTCTGTGCTCGTTTTATGCTACTGCTCATCGCTAGTGGAGTTTGTGACTGTTAGATGCAGACCTTTTTATTTACCACGGGAATTCACCACAGTTTACATCGTTGGAGTGTACATTCCACCCAGTGCTAATGCTAATGAGGCACTGTGTGAACTCTACGGCGCTCGACCTGCAGAATGCTCACCCCGACGGGTTTATTATCGCCGGAGATTTCAACCATGCGAATCTCAAGACTGTGCTTCCTAAACTCCATCAGCATGTGGACTTTGCAACGAGAGGAGCGAACACGCTGGATCTTGTTTACACAAACATTTCGGTGCGTATCGTGCGGAGCCCCGCCCCCATCTCGGATACTCAGACCACAGCTCTGTTATGTTGATTCCAGCATACAGACCGCTCGTCAGATGCTCTAAACCGGTTCTGAAACAGGTAAAAACCTGGCCAGAAGGAGCTACTTCCACTCTTCAGGACTGTTTTGAGTGCACTGACTGGGACATGTTTAGGGAGGCTGCAACCTACGGCAATTCCATCAACTTGGAGGAGTACACATCATCAGTGACCTGCTACATCAGTAAGTGCGTTGATGATGTGACCATCTCCAAGACCATCACTACACACTCCAACCAGAAACCGTGGATGACTGCAAATGTGCGTGCGCTGCTGAAACAAATAGACTCTACCTTCAGATCAGGGGACAAGGCAGCCTTAAAAACAGCAAGGGCCAAACTGTCTCGTGCCATCAGAGAGGCGAAGCGCGCGCACGCGAAGAAAATCCACAACCACTTCCAGGACAGTGGAGACACCCGGTGCATGTGGCACGGCATCCAGGCGATCACGAATTACAAGACCACATCACCTGCTTGTGACCGTGACCCCTCCCTCCCAGATGTGCTGAACGACTTCTACGCCTGGTTCGAGGTGCAGAACAGCGTGGTGGCGAGGAAGACCATCCCTCCTCCCACTGACCAGATGCTCTGTCTAACCACAGCTGAAGTGAGAAAAACTCTATGCAGAGTTAACCTACGGAAGTCTGCTGGACCTGACAACATTCCTGGCAGAGTGCTCAGGGAATGTGCAGAACAGCTAGCAGATGTCCTCACTGACATCTTCAACATCTCCCTGACCAGCAACGTTGTTCCCACGTGCCTCAAGACAACGACCATTGTTCCAGTGCCGAAGAAGTCTTCTGTCTCCTGCCTCAATGACTATCGTCCCGTCGCGCTTACACCCATCGTGATAAAGTGCTTCGAGAGGCTCGTCATGAGGCACATTAAGACACAGCTTCCACCCTCCCTGGACCCCATGCAGTTTGCGTATCGTCCAAACCGTTCCACGGACGATGCTATCTCCACAACCCTTCATCTGGCCCTCACTCACCTGGATAACAAGGACTCTTATGTGCGAATGCTGTTCATTGGCTTCAGCTTAGCATTCAACACAATCATTCCTCAGCACCTGATCGAGAAGTTGAACCTTCTGGGCCTGAACACCTCCCTCTGTAACTGGATCCTGGACTTCCTGACTGAGAGACCTCAGTCAATCAGGATCGGGAATAGCATCTCCAGCACCACCACACTGAGCACTGGGGCCCCCCAGGGCTGTGTGCTCAGCCCACTGCTGTTCACTCTGCTGACTCACGACTGTGTAGCAATGCACAGCTCGAACCACATCATTAAGTTCGCTGATGACACAACCGTGGTGGGTCTAATCAGCAAGAACGATGAGTCAGCATATAGAGAAGAGGTGCAACGGCTAACTGCCTGGTATGAAGCAAACAACCTGTCTCTGAACGTGAACAAAACGAAAGAGATGGTTGTGGACTTCAGGAGAGCACAGAGCGACCAATCTCCACTGATTATTGATGGATCCTTAGTGGAGATCATCAAGAGCACCAAATTCCTTTTTGTTCATCTGGCAGACAACCTCACCTGGTCACTTAACACCAGCTCCATCACCAAGAAAGCCCAGCAGCGTCTATACTTTCTGAGAAGGCTGAGGAAAACCCACCTCCCTCCCCCCATCCTGTCCATGTTCTACAGAGGGACCATTGAGAGCATCTTGAGCAGCTGCATCACTGCCTGGTTTGGGAACTGCACCGTCTCGGACCGCAAGACCCTACAGAGGATAGTGAGGACAGCTGAGAAGATCATCGGAATCTCTCTCCCCTCTATCATGGACATTTACACTACACGCTGCATCCGCAAAGCACACAGCATTGTGGACGATCACATACACCCCTCACACACACTTTTTACACTTCTACCATCAGGAAAACGGTTCCGAAGCATTCGGGCCGCCACAACAAGACTGTGCAACAGTTTCTTCCCACAAGCCATCAGGCTTTTTAACACACAGAACTAAAATGGAACTCTCTCACACACACACACTCACTCAAATGTGTGTAACAAACTGAAAACATTTTTCCTGGACTTAACACCTAACACACACTCATCACTCATCTCAATCCGTTCCACCACCATTCATTTATTTATTATTTATTATTCCTAACTGTACCACTCGCAACTGCTGTTTTTGCAAATTTATCACTTTCATATTATACTGTTTACTTGCTGTTTTTACACCTTCGACTGCTGCTGTATTTTTTGCACTACACTGTTTACACTCACTTCTGGGATATAGTTTATATTTTTTGTATAGTTTTTACAGTTTTCTTGTACAGTACTGTATAATCTAGTATACAGTAGGTTTACTGGTCGGCGCTACATAGGGTTTTGTGTCTTGTCTTGTGTCCTCTGTCTGCACTGTCTGTCTGCACTGTTTGCACCAGTTGCACTCGATGCACTTTATGTAACTTGTGTTTTAGCTTAATGTTGTTTTGTTTGTTTGTTGTTTAGTGTAGCACCAGGGTTCTGGAGAAACGTTGTCTCATTTTTACTGTGTACTGTGTACCACTGTGTATCGTAGAAATGACAATAAAAGCCTCTTGACTTGACTTGACTTGACTTGACTGTGGGCTGGTCTACACCACTGACCTTGTCAGGTTTTATAACCTTGACCTCAGTGCCAATCCTGGCCGACCTAGCTGTGCCCTTACACATTAGCAGGGACTTGTCATTCTGGTGGAATTGGACTCTCGTTCCCAAAGTGTTGTTTACCCAGCTCAAGTTCCTGAAAAGGAACGTCTCCAGGTTACATATGTAACCATGTTTCCCTTAGAGCACAAGACACAGTGTCTGGAGGGCACACTGCAGAAGCCAGCGCCGGCGTCACTTTATGTGCTTTTATAGCTCCTGGTCATGAAGTCACCCTGCACCGGCTTTCCATTTGTTGGATTTGACAAGTGATTTAAAATGTGGACAACACTTCCTCCACACGCAAAGCGTGGTTGACGCAACATCTCATTCCCTCAGGGAACCAGTGTTACATACGTTACCTGGAGTCATTTTATAAACCTATTTGAGGCATTTTAGTGAGATTTTTCTTTGCCATAATTTCTAACTTGCTAATTAGGGACAAACTTAAAGATGACATATTTAAATTATAAATTCTTTACCCATTTATTTCTGTGAAGTTGCTTTGTCAGAATGCACATGTTTAAAGCACTATACAGAATTGCATAAAATTGAAGTTGCATAGAATTGAAATAAATGCAATAATCAGGTAGAAAATGAGATTTGTTAAATAATAACTTAAATTTGAAATGGTCAGAAGTTAAGAAAGTTAAGAAAGCCAGCTATAGTAAAGGTTTTATTTATAATCTCAGGTAAGCCAAAGTTTTATCCATAAAAAGTAGACTACTCAACTTCCAAAGATAATGATCTGCACATGAGACTTGCCTCTTGTAAAAGGTATTACATTTCACAAAACTTCTATTGAAAATTCAAAGAACTTTTCACTGATTTGTTTAACTTTTTACTGATTTGTTTCAGCACCATACTGCAGTGAGATATTTGATCATTCGATCCACTAAACTACTAATATATACAGTGCCCTCCACAATTATTGGCACCCATGTTTAAGATGTGGTCGTGGACTTCAAAAAATTCTCCTTTTTTTTTTTTAAACAACATAGAACCCAAATGCAAAAAAAGAGAAAAATCCAACCAGTACAGTAAAAAATCACACATTTAGAAAAAAATAAAAATTTAAATCATGTGTGCCACAATTATTGGCACCCCTGATGTTAATACTTTGTACAACCTCCTTTTGCCAACAAGACAGCACTTAAAATCCTCCTATAACATTTCACAAGATTGGAGAACACAAAGAGAGGAATTTCTTTGCACAATCTTTCCAGATCATCCAGTGTCCTGGGTCCTCTCTTATGCACTCTTCTTTTCAGCTCGCCCCACAGGTTTTTGATTGGGTTGAGGTCTGGGGACTGAGATGGCCATGGGAGGACCTTGAGTTTGTGACTGCTGAACCACTTTTGTGTAGATTTTGCCACATGTTTTGGATCATTATCCTGCTGAAAGACCCAATGACGACCCACCTTCAGCTTTCTGGCAGAGGCCATCAGGTTTTTATTTAAAATATCCTGGTACTTCAAAGCGTTCATAATGCCATGCACCCTAACAAGGTTCCCAGGGCCTTTGGAAGAGAAACAGGCCCACAGCATCACAGATCCTCCACCATACTTCACGGTGGGCATGAGGTGCTTTTCGGCATACTCATCTTTTGTTTTACGCCAGACCCACTTAGAGTGTTTGTTGCCAAAAAGCTCAATCTTAGTCTCATCTGACCAAAGCACACGATCCCAGTTGAAGTCCCAGTACCGCTTAGCAAACTCCAGACGTTTACGTTTGTGAGTGTTAGTGAGAAAAGGCTTTTTCCTTGCATGCCTCCCAAACAGCTTGTTGGCATGTAGAGAGCGTCTGATGGTTGTTTTGGAGACTCTGTGACCCCAAGATGCCACTCTTTGATGCAATTCTGTGACGGTGAGCTTGGGAAATTTTTTTACTTCTCTTACCATCCTCCTCACTGTGCGTTGTGGCAAGATAAACTTGGGACCTCTTCCAGCCTTGTTTGTCACTGTTCCAGTTGTTTTAAACTTCTTAATGATTCCTCTGACTGTAGATACCGGCAAGTTAAGGCGAGTGGCTATTTTCTTGTAGCCATTGCCTGACTTATGAAGGTCGACACACATCTGCCTTACTTGAATGGTGTGTTCTTTTGTCTTTGCCATGTTGACAAATGAGTAACAGAATTAGGCCTCTGTGTCACATCATATTTATACCCCAGGGAAATCATGAATTACTATTTAAAAGTCCCTAGATACCATGACCAACCTTAGCAACTACAGAAAAATATATATATAAAAAAAATAAAAAAATTAAAAAATTTTCTGAGGAATTGTTAGGGGTGCCAATAATTGTGGGACATATGATTTCAAGGTTTTTTTTTTTCTAGATGTATGATTTTTTTTTTACCACCAAAGTTATGTACTTAAATGAAAGGTTGGATTTTTCTCTTTTTTTGCATTTGGGTTCTATTTTGTTTTTAAAAAAGGAGAATTTTTAGAAGTCCAGGACCACATCTTAAACAGGGGTGCCAATAATTGTGAAGGGCACTGTACATATACATAGAAATTTTTGTGAAACATTTAAATAAAATCTTTAGGGAATTTGAGTTTCCCATGTACTGTAATATTAAATTAAAAGGTGCCCAAACCTTTTTCTATGAATTCTTAAAAATGTAAATTCAATGGAGGCTGTGAGCAAAAAATAAACTTAGCATTATACTGAACATTAAATTAAATTGTATGTAATTAAATGTGTACAAAATAATGAACAAAAACAATCAAATCAAATCAAATTTTATAAACACTACATATTCTACCTACTAATTTATTTTCTTTAGGTTCTAAACTGATAGCAAAATGAGAAACAATCCAATGTATAGTACAATGGAGTTTAATGCCTAATAAAGCTATTCAGTGATCTCTAATGAGACACAGGAAGCTGGTTCTTATTTTTCTTTCTCTCTTTCTTTCTCTCTCTCTCTCTCTCTCTCTCTCTCTTTCTCTTCTTATTTATGACGTGATCAAATGAAAAATTACCATGGGCCAATTCTGTCTCTGTCTTAAAGCAATCGACTCTGCTTTCATGACAGGCCAAGGTGATTATTATTCTTTATAAAAGTTACTGTATGCTACTAACCAAAATAAGATAAGATAAGATATATGTATATATAAAATAAGAGTCTATAGTATACAGTATATACACAACACTATGTATAAATACATAAAAAGTCTTTTATACCACCCTTGGTAGTAAAGAGGGTTGAAGGAGAAAGCTTTTTGCATATGGATATAAACAATTACATCCCAGCTAAAATTGCAGGTTTTTATCATGAATAAAAGTCAACCCCTTTTTTTTTTACTGTTAATGTAAGCAACCAACAATGAAAAAAAAAAAACATGCAATAACCTGGCACCAATCAAACTCCTGCTTAAAAATAATTATCATACACGTCATCATTGAAGTGATTCTGTTTGCTTTCACATTAACATTAGAAAAATGTGACTTTGTTTCCTAGAATAATCCTGGTTTCATTCACAAAAACCTAGATTTTTACCAGAGATGTATAAACTTTAATATCCAATTTAAATTTGGAAACCTTTTCTAAATAAGAATTATGCAGAAAAATGCTGTTTTATTGAATTACTGGTTGGGGACCACTGATCTATGCTACAGTTTAAGCAATTATGGGTACATGGACATGGCAGTGCCGCTGGACACATCTATCAATTGCATTTTTACATTATTGTACCATTCTACCTGAAACTGAATTGGGAGAAGATCCAAGTCAGGCCCAGCAGTAATCCAGCATCACCATAGCTGCAGATGGCATGTCAAAGCTAATAAAAATTATGCATGTTTAATTCGGATCAAAGCAAATCAGATCAAAGTGGGGTTTGCTGCCCCTTGTGCTATATTAAAGAGTCCATTTGATGAGATTTACCTGGAGGTGTTAATAATTTAATCAACTAACAAACATGGCAACATGATGAACTACCCATTAATTCAATGCGTATATGACAAATCAAGTGCCCTTATTATATAGTCTTAACCAAGATTTAAATTGTCTGACACAATTCTAAATTGAATTTGTTTCAGAGAATACACATAAGATGAGTTATCCAAACAGTCAATATTGTATAATATTAATAGATAAAAATACTCAACCAAAACTAATTGTTTTTACATATTGTACTTATTTTGTTAAGAGGCCAATTATTGAAAAATTGCAACGTATTTGCATATTAATGCTGTTATAATGTACAATCTAAATAAAAACTATTTAGTTGTATTTGAATTATACATTGAAATACATTAAATTGTTATTCAAATGTATCAATACCAAAACACTACTGATGTCCAGTCATCACACACTGCTGCCCTGAACCTGACACCATGAAGCCTCTCAACCCCTGGTACAAGGAGTCTTGTCACCATGGAGACTATGGGAAAAATGCTAATTCTGAGGAGACTTTTAAGCAAGACACACACACACACACACACACACACACACAGAGTACTGTACCTTTCCAGAGTAGAGCTGAGCTCCTCCAGGCTATGGCTTTTGCTGCTGTTGCTGAGTTTTGCTAGAGTGTCAATTCTCTTCAAAATAATCTCCAACATGTCACTGATTTTTCTGAGGACTCCACGAGACTCTGGCCCTCCCAGGACTGTCTCAAACACACACACACACACACACACACACACACACACAGAGAGAGAAGAATGATGTGAGAGCAATAGAGCAAAAGAAAAATAAATGCACAAATAATGATTCTTACTGACATCTTAACCGATCAAGCCCTTCTTGTAGGTCCACATTAAGAGTTCACATATTTGACAGAAGTTGTGTTTTGACAAGAAACATTTATATAGTCATAACTTAAGGATTTACTCAGAAACAACGGCAAGATTAAGCTACAGAATATATCCAATGCAATGCACATCTCTGCACACACACATGCAGCTTGGCACAGCATACATTAAATGGAACTACTAAAACAGGAATAAATTGGTGATTTAAACCAGTCAGTGTTGTAAGACAGCACCCCCTCTTGGTGGTAATTTATTAAATGTGATAAGCATATTCAATTCAAAATTTCCTTTATGCAAAGATTTTTCAAAACTATTTTTTATGGAAAATAATTTCATGGAATCATTTGTTCATTAACACACCTGACTACTATCATCAACTAAATAAAAAATCTAGCTTGTCCTAGGGGAAGAAATAACATTAACAACATGTATTAACAATTTTCACAAAAATGTACATAGTTAGCAAGCTGCAGGCAATGTTGCTGAGATGTAATTTACACTGACATTGGCTAGAAGTATGCGTCAAATCACAATGACCAAAACAAAAACAACAACAACTGGTCGCATCACAACAAGTGGCTTGCATAATGATGTGCAGGTTAGTTGCAAGGGCATGTCTCTGCTACACGCTGTCCAGTCTTTGGTGTCAACATGATTTTTTAAACTGGGAAATCTTATGTTGTATTGACTTAATCCTTATTCTAAAATTATTAGAACACAAACCCTGACCTTTTTGTTGCACCAAATGTATATAGATGCACTGTGACATTTTTTGGAGCACACACTGAATATTAATAATTATTGTAATATACAGTATAAGACACGAAAAAACTTTTCATGCTGCATTGCAGAGTTCTTATCCATAGTTCTAAAAGTGTTACAGTGATTGGATATTATCACAACTATGTATCTTCAAAATACAGAGTATCTTTTTTTTCTTCTGGCTGCTCCCATTAGTGGTCGCCACAGCGGATCAACTGTCTCCATACGACCTGTCCTCTACATCTGCCTCTTTCAACCCAACTACCTGCATGTCTTCCCTTAACATACCCATAAACCTCCTCCTTGGTCTTCCTCCTTTCATCCTTCCTGGTGGCTCCATCCTCAGCATTCTCCTACTGATATCTCCCACGTCCCTCCTCTGCACATTTCCAAACTATCTCAATCTCGCCTCCCTTACCTTGTCCCCAAAACATCCTACATGCGCTGTTGCTCTAATAAACTAATTTCTAATCCTGTCCATCCTCGGCCATCCAAACGAAAAACCACAATATCTTCAGCTCTGCTACCTCCAGCTCCACCTCCTGTGTTTTACTCAATGCCAGTGTCTCTATACCATACAACATTGCAGGTCTCACCACAGTCCTATAAACTTTCCCTTTGACTCTTGCAGACACTCTTCTATCACAAATCACTCCTGCCACTCCGCTCCACCCACTCCACCCTGCCTGCACTCTTTTTTTCACTTCTCTAATACACTCTCCATTCTCCCTTCCCTCCAGCGCGTACCTCCACCCCTCTAGGCTCTTTTCAACCTGCTCCCTACTCTCACCACAAATAACAATATCATCTGCAAACATCATAGTCCATGAAGACTCCTGTCTGACCTCTTCTGTCAACTTGTAAGTGTTGTCACCACTGCAAACAGTAAAGGTCTCAGAGCTGATCCTAGATGCAGTCCAACCTCCACCTTGAACCAGTCTTTCGTTCCTACTACACACTTTACTGCGGTCACACTGTCCTCATACATGTCCTCACCACCCTCACATACTTCTCTAAAACACCTGACTTTCTCATACAGTACCACAATTCCTCTCTTGGCACCCTGTCGTACGCTTTCTCTAAATCCACAAACACACAATGCAACTCCTTCTGACCTTCTCTATCAGCGCCATCAACATTCTCAAAGCAAATAATGCATCTGTGGTGCTCTTCCTCGGCATGAAACCATACTGTTGCTCACAGATTGTCACCTCTTTTCTCAGCCTGGCTTCCACTACTCTTTCCAATGACTTCATGGTGTGACTGATCAAATTAATTCCCCTGTAGTTACTGCAGGTTTGCACATCTCCCTTGTTCTTAAAGATCGGAACCAGCACGGGGTGTTGATTCTGCATTTCTCAGGCATCCCCTTTACCTTCCAAAATCCAGTTAAACAATCTTCTTAAAAACTCCACTGCCATCTCTCCTAAACATATAAATGCTTCTACCGGTATGTCATCTGGTCCAACCAACTTTCCACTTTTCATCCTCTTAATTGATGCTCTGACTTCTTTTTTACTAAACCTATCCACTTCCTGCTTTACCATCTCCACACCATCCACCCTTCTCTCCCTCATTTTCCTCCTTCATCAGCTGCTCAAAATACTCCCTCCATCTTCTCAACACACGCATCCTTTATTGCTTTAACTTGCAGCACATCCTTCCCAGCTCAGTTCCTTTGCCTGACAAATCCTTTTCTTCCTCCTTAGTGTCCAACTTCTCATACAGCTCCTCATATGCCTTTTTCTTGGCTTTCGCCACATCCCTCTTCACCTGCTGCTACATATCCTTGTACTCCTGCCTATTTTTTCACATCACTCTGTTGATCCCACTTCTGTTCTGCCAATCTCTTTCTCCTTATGCTCCCCTGCATTTTTCCATTCCCCAACCACATCTCTTTGTCTTCCTTTCTATTTCCATGTCACACCAAGTACCTTTCTAGCTGTCTCCCTTATTACTTCTGCAGTAGTTGCCCAATCATCCAGCACCTCTTCACCACCACCGAGTCCCTGTCTGACCTCTTCCCTGAATCACACACTACAGCCTTCCTCCTTCAGTTTCCACCATCTTATTCTTCTTCCAGTCTTCACTCTCCTCCTCTTCTTCTTCACCTCCAATACCATCTTACAGACCACTATCCGATGCTGTCTAGCTACACTGTCCCCTGCCAACATCTTAGAGTCTCCAATTTCCTTCAGGTTGCATCTCCTACATAGAACATAGTCCACCTGTGTGCACCTTCCTCCACTCTTATATGTCACCCTATGACGCTTCCTTCTTTTTAAAATGTGTTCACCACTGCCATTTCTATCCTTTTAGCAAAATCCACCACAATCTGCCCTTCCACATTCCTCCTTAAAGCTATACCTACCCATCAACTCCTGGTCCATTTTGTTCCCTTCATCTACATGCCCATTGAAATCTGCCCCGATCGCCAATCTTTCATTCTTAGGTACACCTTCTACCACTTCATTTAACTCTCTCCAAAATCTTTCCTTCTCCTTTATCTCACAACCCACTTGTGGAGCATATGCACTGATGAAATTTATAATCAGAAACTCTCTTCACCTCCACTACACTCTTACTGTACTCTTCCTTCAGAATCACCATTTCTCTTTCCATCCTTACCATAAAAGAACAGTTTAAACCCACCGCCAATGTTCCTGGCCTTACTCCCTTTCCACTTGGTCTTCTGAACACAACATATCTACCTTTTTCCTCTCCATCATATCAGCCAACTCTTTCCCTTTACCAGTCATAGTACTAACATTTGAAGTACCAACCTTAACCTCCACTCTCCTGCACTTCTCCTGTCTCTGTAGACATCTTCCTCTCCTTCTCCTCCTTTGGCCAACAGTAGCCCAATTTCCACCGGTACCCTGTTGGCTAGCGATACCTGTGGCGGTCTTTGGTAACCCAGGCCTCGACCGATTAGGTATGAATTTCTCTTTCATGATCTGCATATTTGATTTGGCACGTTTTACGCTGGATGACCTTCCTAATGCAACCCTCCTTATTTATCTGGGCTTGGAACCGGCCCTAATGACCCGGTTTCACAATATACAGTATGCATTAGATTTTTATTATATGTTTTAATCTTTGCCTTTTTTAATTTTTAAATATATTCTTAATATTTATGCTTTTTATTGTATCATGCTTTGCTGAAAATGAAGACATGCAAGATGCTTTATCTTTTGAAAAGGCATACAGGCAATAAGTTCAGCAGAAATGGACTTTCCCTGTGTAAATAGTAATATAACATGTCACCTTAAATATTTTTAGTCTTGCCAGGAGTCAGCAAGATAAACATCAAGATTTTGTAAAAGTAGACCATTGATGAGCTTTGTATTTTTTTTTGTTTCTTATCGCTTCAGAAATACAACACTGGGAATATTAAATAAAGATTCGGCAGCATACTATAGCGGATAGACCAGACGTCAGAAACCGGGAGTAAAACAGAATGTCTTTAATTTGTTTTAACATACAAACACACGTGTTTGAGAGGTGACTGGAGCAGATGGAACACTTAACTGAGTACCTTCCTGCGAAGCGTAGCCAGGAGCATGGAGCACATAGAACAAAGCAGTCGGTAGTCTGGAATGATCTATGGTAGTAACATGTAGATTGAATTGTGAGTGAAAATGATTAGGGATTTTATAAAGGAGACGGGTAAATGGAGGACAGGTGTAGGTGATTTGGCAGTTGTAGGTGATTAGTAGGAGGAAAAGGCTGAGCGCAAAAGTGTTGAGTGAAGGAGGGAGATGTGGCTGGTGGTTTTTTGACACATACATAGACAAAAGTTGCATTTAAAATATTAAGGATAAAATTTTAAGGATCAAACAATTTAAATACAGCCGGTCAAATATCTCTCCTTGTCAGTGTATATTCAACATAATAAACAGACACATAGCACATAGGCTGGATAAATAAAAAAAAAAAATAATAAATAAATAAATAAATAAATACATCCAGCAGAGAGACAAATGAGGCAGCAGTCTAGTTTTTTCCAGATCCTCTAAGGCTCCAATTTGCTGTGAGCTAAAGAGCTGCAGGGCAAATCAAAGAGACGGCAATGTTTCACCTGACCAATTAAACGGCACCCAGACAGAGCTTGCAGTTCACTAAGTCTCCTAACCACAGGCCTCATAAATCGTCTGCTTTTAGGGTATTGTAGTCACAGAAGAGTAAAGGCTTGATACTTTTTGAACTTCATACAGCGAGACATTTGCAATTGGACCTGCAATTGCCTGAAAAATAAAGAGCCTCCACTGCAGCTCCATGTTTCAAATAGGTTACATTTAGACCCAGTCAATTTGTGCTTGAAAAACATTTACTAATCTGAAAGAGATAAAAAGAAAGTGTGTGGTGCTCTTTGATACTGACAGTAAAACTCCAGTCAAGTTTTATGTCCTTACTTTGTTCTTACAGTTAAATTTAATATTATTTGAGTGGAGACACTCTGGACTAAGGTTAAGCAAACAGTTGTTTATCTATTCAATGGTGAGAAAAATATATTGGTAATAATTGTTTTTACCTTTTTCTATGTATTTGTTTTCAGTTTAGAGCACCTAAATAGATTTATTTGTAAGTTCTGAATTAAGTCTCATTTATCAACATGTACACTGGCGATCAAAATTGGAGAACAATTAATAAACAATTTTGAAATAATGTCATTTTCACTGCTCAACAGTTGAAGGAGTTTTTGTCCTGTCTATACCAGGCTACCAGAACACCTTTTCCACAAATTAACTAAGGCATTTAAAAAAAAAAAACACATTATTTTGCAGAAAACACACTGATCAAAATTAGAGAACAACAATGACTGTAGCATGGAAAAAGAAAACAACAAGATTTTCTGAAGGTTACAACAGTCAGCAATTAGTAGAAAGTGTACAGGCCTCTGCTCTGAATGACTTCAGTACATCTGCAGCCACAGGACAGCACTAGTCTCTCACACTGCTCTGGTGTGATTTTGGTCCACTCTTCTTCCAGTGTCCTCCACAGTCTGGTGACTGTAGTGGGTTTTGTGAGAGGTTTGGTCACTGCAGAGTGGGCTTTCAGTCCAAATGCTCCTAAACATCGAGACACTGTATGATGAGAAAGATCCTTACCCTGTTTAGCGCTGAACTGGTGAGCAATTCCAGCTGCAGTGTGGAAATGATTGCCCGTTGAGATCCTCCGCATTGTCCTGTCCTCTCTTGCATTTGTCTTCCGTGGACGACCAGCCTTCTTTCCGGACTTTAATAAGTATGTGTTGTTGTAAAGATTCAATATTCTTGAAATCACAGATTTGAAACAACCAACTTGTCTTGCTATGTCTGATAGGGTCATCCCTTTGGCCTTCATTTGGACAACCTGCTGCCGGAGGCTTTCAGTCACTTTAGAACGGCCCACCATCTTGCAGAGTCAGTGAAACTGGAAGTTAGGCTGCCAGTTAAATAGGGGTTGACAGATAATCAAGGAAATGAGCACCAGGTGCCAGATTAACACCAATAACTGGGAGCTATCTGAAAGTGTTCTCTAATTTTGATCAGTGTGTTTTCTGCAAAATAATGTTTTTTTTAAAATGCCTTAGGTAATTTGTGGAAAAGGTGTTCTGGTAGCATGGTATAAACAGAACAAAAACTCCTTCGACTGTTGAGCAGTAAAGATGACATTATTTCAGAATTGTTCAATTGTTTATAAATTGTTCTCTAATTTTGATCGCCAGTGTACAGTGTTTTATATAAGATTGAATTTGCAAATAAATACTTAATATATTAAAGTTGTTATATATATATATATAATATTAAATACTCTCTTGCCTTCTGGCCTATTCGGCGACTCTGTTGACTTAGATGTTGAAATCTTTCAGAAGGCAAAGAAAAAAATCGGCTGCGATCCAGCAGTATCTCCCACAGCACTCATGGGACTGCTTGGCGGGTACATCCCCAACCCCAACCCAACACCTTGGAAACGGAGCATCAAAACCCCCCGTCAGAGATCCGGCTGGTAATCCACCCCGTAATCCACCCCAGGAGGTGACAGATCTGAGGACAGTCATCTTCAATAAGATAGCTTCGACCATGAAGTCCTGACAGGACATTTTGGGGAGGGGCCAGAGGGCATGTAGCTTTTCCACTTTTCTCGGTGACCGTCTGTGACAGAGTGAACTTCTTCCCTATGGTCAGCATGACGCTACACACACACTACACTTTCACTTCTCCTCCGTTTCTCGCTACAGCGCTGTGGGTGCACACACACATGCCAGGTAGCACGCCGCTCACACACACACACACACGCACACTCACTTCATTCTCTCATCTCTCATCCCGGACAATAAGCGCGCACATGCGCGCACACACACACACACCCACACACAAACGAAAGGACTTCCTAAAACTTTGTGTACATGTTCTTTGTCTCCTTTTGTTTGTTGTTTAAGTTTCATGTACTCACCTGTTTGTTGCGTCGGTCTTCCGGGTTGGGTTTGGATAGCAGCCAACTGGAGCGCTGAATAGCGGCTGGCTTTAAAGCGCCAGCGCTGCGTCGCGCATGCGTGGTAAAACTGGAAGTCGGCAAGTTTATGTTGATGGGACGTTTTTTTGGGGTGATTATTATTATTGGTACTGTTATAATTTTCGTTATTATCAGTAGTAGTAGTAGTAGTATTGTTATTGTTATTATGTTTATTATTCATTATGATACATATAATGGTATTACGCCATTCTATGACTGGCTACCAATTACCAAACCCCTTTTGGGTGAGATGGTTGAGTCCAAGGGGAGGGGCTTACACTTTATAAACCAGTCTCCCACTTCAATTCGGGGTTGGAGATGTAGGAGTGTTGTATTGTGGAGGTAGTGGAGTTTGAAAGCTACATTGATGTAGTGAATGCACATGAGCAGGTGCGCCTATTTTGTATATAGGTTTCTTTACTTTTCTCGTAATTGTCTTTGTTTTGTTATTTTTCCACTTGTTCTTTTCTGTAAAGTTGTATATACTTTGGACTTGAGCACGCTGTAAATAAACACCACTTTACACGGAACATCACAGCGAGTATTGCCATCATTTGGGTAGAAGGCGAACCCGTAAGGCTGCTATACCACATTTGGTGTCAGAAGTAGGATGGCTACTCGCAGGACAGTCCCAAAAGGTTTCGCACACTTTAACAGGAAGCCTTCAACTGGAGCTTCCTACACCAGCTCCCTGTGGAAGTGCTACTGCACTGAGGGTCCAGAGCACACCGACGCCCACCAGTCAGCCAATGCTCAAAACCGAGCCCAAGTTGCCAAGCTTCCAGCAAGGGGAAGACATTGAGAACTATCTGCATTGGTTTGAGTGGCTCGCCAGAACCTGGAAGTGGCCGGAGGACGAATGGAGCTACCAGCTGGTTCCACTGTTGACCAGGCAAGCACTGGAGGCCAACCTGGCGATGGATGAAGACCAAGCAGTGGTCTTCAGTGAGCCCAAGAAGGCACTGTTGGAGAAGTGTAATGTTTCTCCAGAAACCTATCGTCAGTGGTTTCGTGCGATTATGACCCCAGTTGCAGAGACACCCTCAGAGACGTATAATCGGCTGAGGCACTTGTACCGCCATTGGGTGCGATCGGAACTACACACCAAGGAGGAGATTGGGGAGATGGTCATCCTGGCATATGTCCTGCCATATGAGATCAGGATATGGGTAAAGGAACGGGAGCCGAGAACGGGACTAGCTGCTGCCAAACTTGGCCAGCAGTATCGGAACGCTCACCAGGAGAGTCGTCGTTTCCAACTGGTGAAAGGTGACCAGAAGAGTTCTACCAGTGGATGGAGCGCCGCCACATTCAAGCCAGCAAGGGGGATAAAGACACCAGAGAACAGGAACTTATGTGCTACTATTGTCAACAGCCAGGACACAAAGCAACCGTGTGCCCAGCAAGAAAGGCCAAGCTGATGAGGTTTTGTTATGTCCCAAGGAAGGAGGACAGTACAGTGAACTGAATGGGGAACCCCCAACTCGTTCCAGTGGCATTAATAGGAAGGAGTTAAAGGCTTTGTTGGACACTGGGAGTTCAATGTCACTGGTGAAAAGATGTCACGTGACCAGTGTGTCTTTCACAAATCACACAAAGCTACAATGTGTGCATGGAGAGGTGAAACAGTACCACCAAACAGAGGGGAATGTGACCATAAATAGACAGACATACCTACTTACTGTGGCTTTTGTGGACACCCTACCGGCGGATGTTATTTTGGGACGTGATGTACCGGTATTACCAGAACTGGTAAAAGCAAACTGGGAGGAAGAATGAACGAGATCCAACGTCCAGCTACCATGTCCAGTCGTCAATAGGGCCCAAGCTAAGACGGGACTGCAGCCGTTGCCTGACATAGACGGTAGCTTGGTGCATGGCGGGACCAAGGGTTCCAGAAAATCACGTCGCCAACCTCGGCTAGAGAAAGGACTTGGTACCCCGGTGCCGGAAATTAAAACCGAAGGACTGGAGGTGAGTGGATGGACTGTACCAGGGAACATCGTGGAGCTGCAGTGCGCAGACGAGTTGTTAAAACCTTTATTCGAGAAATCGTTGCAAGGCAAGCAAGCAGGCGTGTGTGGGGAGCAGTACGTCATTAACAACAATATCCTCTATATGCAAGCCTCAGATGTAACCAGGTTGGTGGTGCCGAGATGTTGTCGCCCCGTGGTGATGCATCTAGCACATACAGTTCCCTGGGCAGGACATCTCTCTCTGCAGAAGACCTACGCATGTGTCATCTCACGATTCGTCTGGCCGGCGTCGTACACGGATGTACAAAAGTACTGCACCACATGCCCCACCTGTCAGCAGACCAGTGCTGTGCGACGACGAGACAGGGCCCCTCTACAACCTTTGTCCGTAATCTCCGTCCTATTCCAACGCATCACTATGGACATAGTAGGGCCACTGGAAAAGAGCAGTACAGGATATCAGTATATCCTCGTCATCAGTGACTACGCCACTAGGTACCCGGAGGCATTTCCTCTCCACTCCATCACCACCCCTAAAATCATAAATGCTCTCATTCAGCTGTTTTCTCGGGTGGGAATCCCAGAAGAGATCCTTACGGACAAAGGGACTAACTTCACCTCAAAGCTGTTGAAACAGTTACACCGACAGCTGGGGATCACCGCTATCAAGACCAGTCCATACCACCCGCAGATGGACTGGTGGAGCGCTTTAATAAAACGCTTAAAAGCATGCTGCGGAAGTTTGTGTCGGAAACTGGAAGGGACTGGAACAAATGGCCACCTTTCTTGCTATTTGCCTACTGGGAGGTGCCACAAGCATTGAAAACTACAGGAAGCTGGCAGAGGGGAACCTCCAAAAGGCTCAAAAGTACCAGAAGACGTGGTATGACCAGCAAGCCCGTACCAGAGAGCTACGACCAGGACAGAAAGTACTGTTGTCGCTGCCAACGTCCACGAGTAAGCTCCTTATGAAGTGGCAGGGGCCCTCCAGTGTGGTACGGAGGATGGGGCAGATGTCATACGAAATCTATCATCCTGACAAAGGCAAGGCGAAGGAAACTTACCATATTAACCTGCTGAAGGAGTGGAAAGAACCTCCCAGCGAAAAGGCAGACCCAGTACTGCTCATTCAGAAGGTGAAGGAAGATCAGGAGGAGGATCATCTGGAACCAAAGGCAGGCGGGCAGACACAGCCAGCAGAGGTAGACCTCGGACACCGGAAGGCACCCAAACAGGCTGAGCTGCAAACGCTCTTTGGTCAATACACGGCTTTGTTTTGCAGAGGCCTGGACGGACCAACCTGGTACACCACAAGATCCGCCTGACCAATACAACCCCATCTCAACAGAGACCATATCGGGTACCTGAAAGGCTGGTAACACCACTGAAGGCAGAAGTTAGGACTATGCTAGAGATAGGAGTAATCGAGCCGTCAAGCAGTGAATGGAGTAGTCCAGTGGTCATCGTACCGAAGAAGGACAACACCGTCCGCATCTGCACTGACTTCTGTCAATTAAACTCCCAGTCCCAGTTCGACGCGTACCCGATGCCACGCATTGATGATCTGCTGGAAAAGATCGGGGGAGCCAAGTACGTGACCACCTTAGACCTGTGTAAGGGATATTGGCAGGTGCCTCTGGAAAAGAAGTCCAAACCTAATACAGCGTTCAGGACCCCACTTGGACTGTTCCAGTTCATGGTTCTTCCCTTCAACCTACACGAAGCACCAGCAACATTCCAACGGTTGATGGACCAAGTGCTGCAAGGCTGGAAAGAATGGTCTGCCACGTATCAGGATGATGTGGTGGTCCATAGCGAGACCTGGAAACAGACCAAAGAGCATTAACCTGGATCCACACCATGAACGACCACAATGCTCAACCAGGTGGTACCTCTCCTTGCAGCCGTACAACTTCAGAATCAGACATCGTCCTGGAAAACAGAACCTGACTGCTGACTACCTGTCTCGCCACCCGGCGGGCTTGCGGCTTGGAGAGGGGGAAGGTGATGTGACAGAGTGAACTGTCCCTATGGTCAGCATGACGCTACATACACACTACACTTTCACTTCTCCTCCGTTTCTCGCTACAGTGCTGTGGGTGCACACACACGCCAGGTAGCACACCGCTCACATGCACACCCACTTCATTCTCTCATCTCTCATCCCGGACAATAAGTGCACACACACACACACACACAAACGGAAGGACTTCCTTAAACTTTGTGTACATGTTCTTTGTCTCCATTTGTTTGTTGTTTAAGTTTCATGTACTCACCTGTTTGTTGCGTCGGTATTCCAGGTTGGGTTTGGATAGCAGCCAAATGGAGCGCTGAATAGCGGCTGGCTTTAAAGCGCCAGCGCTGCGTCGCACATGCGTAGTAAAACCGGAAGTCAGCAAGTTTATGTTGATGGGACATTTTTTTTTGGGTGATTATTATTATTGGTATTGTTATAATTTTTGTTATTATTATTAGTAGTAGTATTGTTATTGTTATTATGTTTATTAATCATTATGATATATATAATGGTATTACGCCATTCTATGACTGGCTACCAATTAACAAACCCCTTTTGGGTGAGAAAGTTGAGTCCAAGGAGAGGGGCTTACACTTTATAAACCAGTCTCCCACTTCAATTTGGGGTTGGAGTTGTAGGAGTGTTGTATTGTGGAGGTAGTGGAGTTAGAGAGATAATGTAGTGAATGCACATGAGCAGGTGCGCCTACTTTGTATATAGTTTTCTTTACGTTCCTCGTAATTGTCTTTGTTTTGTTATTTTTCCACTTGTTTTTTTCTGTGGAGTTGTATATACTTTGGACTTGAGCTTGCTGTAAATAAACACCACTTTACACGGAACATCACAGCGAGTATTGCCATTATTTGGGTAGAAGGCAAACCCGTAAGGCTGCTCTACCAACACTGTCCATTAACCCTGCCACAGAACATGCTTCAGTGCATAGCCAGCTGCAGCGAGCTTCATCCTCGGTTTCCGCCCAGCATTTTTGCTGACCAGGAGAACTTGCCGCCTCTTTTGAAGTCACTAGAGCTGCACCGCGGCATTGCCCGGCTCTAGATGTAACAAAGGCAAAGTAGATTTTTCTTAGGTAATTGAGCAGATCTGGAGGGATATGGATATAGAGTGTTTGGTGAACTGGGATATTTGTATGCTGTTATCCACTCACTCTCACACGTTCACTCATGTTTGTTGATGGTGGTGTGGTGGATCGTCTCTTATCCCAAAGATCCCTCATCCCTCAGTTTGCTTCTGATCACCATCACTGTACCCCGCAACATCGTTTATCTGCAATAAATGGGCATTTGGTGTAACCCTCTTGAGTCTGGTTCCTCTCAAGGTTTCTTCCTTATGCCATCTCAGAGTTTTTTCTTGCCACAGTTACAAAAATACATACGTAACCTAGAGATGTTCTCAATGGTCTTGTCTTCAATCCAAAAAATTATGTGCCATTTATTAAAATTTTTCAAGCGTTTTTCTGAGTCACACATAAAACAAAAATCCAAGTAGAGCAGTAAAGCTTGTCTTGGGTAAACAAATGTTAAAAATACATCCGTTTTCTTAAGCTAATATAGACATGGGTGTCAATAGATTCACTGATGTAAATCAGTCCTGTGGTTTCATGATGAATTACATCTGACAGCCTTGGCATGCAGAAAATGTAGTCTTGAGGAACTGATTAATCTCCATCAAGTCTAGAATGGAAACAGTTGTCCATCTAAACAAAAAGTTAAGTAGAACACATCATTTATTTGAGGTTTCAATCACTCCAGACAGCAGGAAAAATCTAATTGCCATTTGTATATTTCTTTTATTATTTTTTAACACCCAGATTTAATCTTGGGTAGAGGATTAACTAAAGTTGCTCCTGTTTGGTTATATTTACTCTTCAAGATAATTTTGTGTGTCATCTCATTGACTTTATTCCATCAAAACCTGGACAAAAATGCAGCAGAAATCTATATAGGAAGATATTTTATAGCTAGGAGTTTCTTCTTTTTGTGTAATCTCAAGATGCCAGACCTACATTGGACAAGACTGGTTCTCATATTGCATTTAATATGTCTGACTGTAATGAGCCTATACAAAAAAAAAACAAAAAAAACATGAAAAATATGAGCGGGGGAGAAATACAATGCAGGATTAAAAAACTTGGTCTACATGATAGATGCAAGCTTTCCCACTACCATATCTAATGCTTTTAAATATGCAGCGTTCTAAGAATAGAACGCTGCATGTGTAAGTACAGAGACTTGTTTCTATGCTTTTATTAAAGCATGGGAGATGAGGATTTGCACATTATTTTGTGGTAGTTTACTTTGGTTTTGCACTGTGGAATGATTATCACTCTTGCCAACTACAGAATTTCCCCCTGATCAGTGGTGGGCCTACTCTAACCATCTCTGCTAGCCTAAACACTATCAGAAGCATTGACCTACATTTACAACCTAAATTGTAATATTTGTTCCAATAAATTGTATTAATTTATTCCCAACTGTCTATGCTCTTCTTTTCACGTTTCTCTTGGTTGCACTGCTTCCAATATGTGTATGTGGATGTTAGATTTTTTGTCTAATCATATTTCAGCCTATATGTGCTGCCATGTCAATCTAATCTGCCCGGGGCCTACAAAGTCTTTTTAAAATTCAGATTTAAAATTCACCTCACAGGTACCAAATGCACGGCCCGCCACATATATATATATATATATATATATATATATATATATATACATACACACACACACACACACACACACACACACACACACACACACACAGTAATGACAAAAGTGACATATCGCATTTAAATAAGTATTCAGCTCCTTTTCAACAATGCAAATTTATTGATTGGACATGCTCTGGAAAGGCACATACTATACCTTTCTTTAGAAGGCCTGACAGCTGACAAGGGAAAGGGTTAAATGAACTGCCTGCACAGCTCAGAGATAGAAGTGGTTAAAGGCATAGATCTTGGGAAGGTTCTAAAACAGTCTGCTGATGTTGCCTGGTCAAACTGAGTCATTGGGGGAGAATCGCCATATTAATAGAGGTGATTAAGAACCCAATGGTCACTTTGACTGAGCTCTGGTGATGCACTGCAGAACCCCACCGATTTGGGCTTTATAGAAAGAAGGCTAGACAAATGCCTCTCCTGAGTGCAAAATCCATGGAAGCCAGCTTGAAGGACTCTCAGAATGTGACAAAAAAGATTCTCTGGTCTGATGAAACCAAAATTAAACTGTTAAGCCTCAATTCTTAATGTTATGCCTGGATGAATTAACCTCATCACCTGCCCCAAATCATCAAAAAAGTGAAGCATGATAGTGGCAGCATCATGCTGTAGGGTGTTTGTCAGCAGAAGGGACTTGGTAACTGGTCAGGGTTGAGAAAAAGCTAAATAGAGCAATGCACAGAGATATCCTCAATAAAAACCTCCAAATTCACAGCGCTTAGGACCACAGTCTGGGCTGAAAGTTCACCTTCCTACATGACAACAAATGTAAGCACACAGCTAAAACACAGGAGTGGCTTAGGGACAACTTTGTGAATGTCCTAGAGTGGCCCAGTCAGAGCCCTGACTTGAACCCAATTAAATCTCTAGAGAGACCTGAAGTTGGCTGTCCACTGACAGTCCAAATCCAACCTGACCCAGCTTGAGAGAATTTGCAATGAAGAATGTCAGAAAATCGCCCAATCCAGGTGTGCAAAACATAATATATAATAAGCGTAATACACAAAAGGCCTCAAGGGTGTAACTGCTGTCAAAGGTGCTTCAGCTTCAGTACTGACTAAAGGGGCTGAATACTCATGTGATATATAATTTTTGCATTTTTTATTTTATTTACAGGCATTTTTAAAATTCTGTTTTCACTTTGTAACTATGGGGTACTGAGTATAGATTAATGAGTAAAGAAAATAAATGTCAAAGATTGTGCAAAGATGCAACATAAAACAAAACTAAGTGGTGGGGGTCTGAATATTTTCTGAATACACTGCATTTGCTTTGCTAAAAGTTTCATCATGAGTTTAATGCTAAATTGAATAAGCACAAAAAATAAAAAAGGTATAACAAAAAATCATAAAAAGGTGTTAATTGTTTAGTAGTGTGCAAATACAATTTTTACATCGTAAGGTTATTTTAGACTTTGAATGAATCTAAATGCATGTTTTTGCATAGTGTTTCATAGCTGAATTTTTATTAATAGTTTTATTATAAACAGTCTTATAGTAACCTTACTGTATATATATATATATATATATATATATATATATATATGTATGATGCTGAGTGGGTTGATATAAATAGTGAACATCTACAACACCACACTGCAAAAAATAGAACAGGATTTCAGTGGTGGATCCACAATATTGTGACTGGGGTAGTCAAAGTTAGAATGCAGAACATTTGTGAGGTGGCTCACAAGCAAAGCGAAACACATTTCCAGAAAATCTAAATGTGCCAATGATAATGTTACACGTTTAACACTACAACAGTAAACAACGGTAGAGTTTTTGTTTACTTTTTTTTTTTTGGAATCTGTATTTTCAAATGAATCATGTTCAAGACTGACTGCAAGTAATTTCTGTAATAGGTCAGTAAAACTTACAACATATTTAACTCAAAAATCAATTAATTACTATTGCTGCTCTGTAAAATATGCGTTAAACCATAGCTCATACTCTATAACTAACAACTGGAACAAACAACCAAAAGGCAAAAGGCAAACAAAAAAAGATTCTTAATGTCGAACCTGAATAAGCTGTGTTAGGGGGCTTTCACATTGCCAGTTTATTTTGAAACAGGTCAAGATTCGCATGAGAAATGAGCATCTCTGGCTAACTCACAACTTTAAAAATGCTTCACAAAAACAGCAAGTCATGTGGATTTTTTTATTTCAGCCCTATGCATTACAGTACACAGTAAAATGAAACAATGTTCCTCATGTTTAAGGTGCTGCATGAAGCAATTGACACTAGATGATGAAAAACACAAAACTAAGATGATGCATGGTGCACATCAACATTTAGTGCAAACATCACTGCACGATGAGACAATAAACACTGTCACAGTGCAATTTGGGAATTCTGTGCTGGCTTACCGATCCCATCAGAAATCAATCAATCAAAAACTACAACAGGCTGCAAAACCCTGCTTCAGCAGCTCTGCATGAATTTTTTAAAAACCAAATCCAGGAGAGACTTGTGGCAGAGCGCCACTTCAGTATTTTGTTATTAAACTAATTAGATTGCATATGGATTAAAAAAAACAAAGCGCACAATACAGGAACAATATTTCAAACCCATATAATTCAGCTAATGCATGTGACACAGCATAAATATTGACATAATTTTATTTATTTGATTTCATGGCTCTAATTATCCTTCTTGCTTATCATTTAAGAGAAGGCCCACATATCTTGTCATAGCTAAGCTGTTGCAGTGTAGAGTTGCATACTCTACTCAGTGTTCAGTGAAGAAAGTCAAAAAATAATTTTCAGATATTGTTGGCATATTTTTAATCCAAATGAGCTGGAAGCGAACAACATTGTGCTGATATACAGCATCATTCACTGAAGAAGTGGCTGCAGTTTTAAATGGTTTGAGCCAGGTTTAGAACATGTTTAAACTGAAACAGTTAAATCAACCTGGCAATCCTGATTTCTCAGCAGGTCCCTGCATACATTAAACCGGTCCTAATTGTTCTGAAATAAAAAAAAAATTCTTACAAACAACATGCTTGTCTTTGAATGCAGAAGAGAGCCCTAGATGTTAAAATATGTAAGATGAAACTAGAGAGAGCTGAATATGTTGCTTGCCAAGTTAAAATATTACCCAGTGATCATTCCAGTAGGGAAAACAGCACCCCAGTATTCTTAGGTTTATCGTGACAATACTGTAAACTGTGTGAAAGACTGGGCTTTTGTCATCAAAATATAAGCACTTGGCTATTTCGAATATTTTCGCAGCACAGCAGGAATTGTGCACATCAGTTTCCTTCATGAATAAAGCAGATAACTACATTTCATAATATATGATGGTGTATGTTATTTTACTGTATCACTGAGCAATCATATGCCTGAAGCACTATAACAAAATTCTGTTATAGTAGCCACGCTGTATGTGTTATATGTCTGATATCTTTGTGGTTTAGACACAAAAGCTGGACCATTGTATGGCTTTTGCTTTGACAATGAATTGTACTGCATTGAAGCTATAATCCTGCAAAAGGTGTGCTGCCCTGGCATCAGCTTGTGTATTTATTAGCTAGCAGCAAATCTCCCATTGGTTTAAAAAAAAAATGCAGGTGCAGGTTTTGACTGATAAAGTGGATTCATTACCTCCCCCTGCAACTCAATCAATATCTGCCAATTGGACTTGGAGGCAGGAGAGAAGACTGCCAGTCTGCAGCCTGTGTGTGTCCATTACTGTTAACTCTGTCTGCTAGCAAAGATGGAAAATTACAGCCCAAAAACTTGTTCTGTGACCCTGCATTGTGTGATCTGATAATGCTGTTAACCTGTTTGCATTTTTGGTTACAAGTGGTTTATAGCAGTGCAAAAAGTATGCTAAAGAATGCCCAGACAGTATTTCTTTCTGTGTGTGCATGTGTGCATTTGAATGAATCAAAGTGGAAGCATTCTGACACATGGTTCAACAGTAAATATGCAGAATCAAAAGTCAACAGGAAATATGCAAATATGTCGACAGCTTTCAAGAATGGCAGCTGAAAAGAGAATGCCATTTAAATTTTTGCGCATGTGTGTGTGTGTGTGTGTGTGTGCATGCGTGTGGGTGCATGTGTGTAAACAGAAAAAAAATCCTTTATTCTTCCTGCATTCTTTTGTTTAAATGTGAGGAAACATTTATTATATTAGCCACTCAGCTACGCAAAAGTTTTGGATGCTGTACTACCTCCATACATCCTACAGCTAAATAATTCAGTAACATCATATATACTTTAAGGTGATTAATTTTAAGCTACATTCAGCATCAACACATCAACACAAAAAGTCTTGAGGCTAACTAGTATTGAAGACAATATGCTTTCATAAAGCCTGCTAGACAGATTCCTCCTTTCCACTTACATATTGCATAGCTCAAACCTAGTGTCTAGCACATATTGAAGTGACTTTTCTCAGGCTGCGCAATGCGGATTGAGCAGCTCTGTAAGCTTGCGAACAAATACAGAGATGTTGAGCAAATATATATACATTTTATATATATATATATATATATATATATATATATATATATATATACACACATACAGTACTTTTCCAAAGTGACACAGGCACAGTAAGCAAGAACAACCCATCCAAGGCAGTTGGCTGCTGAATTAACCTTAATATACAGCAATAGCTACCAGACAAGTGTTTGTGCAAAATAAATAAAATTACAGATAACCATAAAACATAACTTTATCAGTTTTCATCTCTTTTTCCTTTATCCCTGAGGGAACAAGACGCTGCATTGCAAAAAAATTGGGAACGCGACCGCGTTGTCCACGCACTGAAAAAATTTCAGTTAGTCAAAAAAAATCAGTCAAAATTGGATGCGTGGGTGATGTCACGACCAGGAAGTATAAAACGCACATGGAGTGCAGTGGGGCATAGAGACGCAGCGCCACGTTCCCTTAGAGAACTAGGGTTACATACGTAGACGTTCCCTTTTAAGAATTTAAGCTGCATCCCAACACTTTGGGAACGAGATGCAATCACGCGAGACTAACCAGTCCCTGACTAGTTTGTATGGGCACAGGTTGGTCGAAGGACATAGGGGCTAGGAGTGGCACTGAGGTCCAGGATGTAGAACAGGACGAAGCAGGGTGGACCAGCCAAATGTTTTGGAGGGGTACTCCAGAGAATCAAGTCTTAAAGGCTGTCACACTCCGGGTTGAGTGAGCTCTGACCCCGAATGGAGCAGGGTGACCAGAGGACTTATAAGAGGATGCGGAAATCGAGAAAGATGCTCGCTGAAGCTGCCCGTGCCGTGAAGCACTGATTGTGGCAGGATTAACGGACCAGGTTCCTGAAGGGTGACGGGGCAGGGCAGGGCGGGGTGTTCAGTAGCACGGCCCTTTCCTTATCGGAAAGATCCGAAAGTCTAAGTAACAGGTGTTGCTTCATGGAGGCTAGGGGGGCCATAGACCAGCCAATTGCCATAACAGTCTCTTTGGTCACCCTAAAAGATGCATCTCATGTCTAAATCCTGCACCAAGTCAGCCTGATACGCCTGTAACACTGGTGCAGGCATGCAGCGGCTTGGCCTGCTGAGACGTAAGCATTACCCACCAGTGCTGAAGTGTTATGCTTGGTGAGCAGTTTCGGGGTCTTCAGGGACGATGCGACACTCAGGTAAAGATAGCTAGCCAGTATCTCTTCAACCCGGGACACCAACCCATAACCACGTTTTTTCAGTCCCGTAACGTTAGAATATAATGCAGATTTAAGACTAAAAACGTGGGCTGAATAAGGCTTTACCCAGGACACCTTGGTGTGCAGGTCAAGAAAAAAACGGCCAAAAATCGACTAAGTGTACTCTGCTCCCAAACAAGCCACACATCCCAATATGGACAGACAATATTCACATACACATACACATTGGACAGATTACATGTGTGATTCAGAGCGTGGACAATGCGGAAGCATTCCCAAAGCATTGTCGACACTGACACTGGAGTTCCTGAAAGGGAATTAACATTTACAGAAAAAGTTTTCGAGCTTAATAAACAAGAATTTTTACATATTGAGCCATATGTCATAACAGATACTCATTTATTCTAAAATTCTATAGGATAATTGCAAATTTAGAGGGTAAAAAGTATGAAGTGCCCTTGAATAATTGTAAAGTAATTATCTTGGCAAACTACTGTGGTTATAAAGGGAATAAAACATGATGTCATTGGAAAATATTAATTGTTTTGTGTCTGGCCGGATCACACCATTCCAATACTGCAAATTTTCCCATAACAGCATGCCTTTTGTATTTCAAAAATACAAAATCTCAGTTCACAACTTTTGTATCCCAACCCAGATGGCATCTTCTCCCTCTGGTACTAATGGTACTACTGTAACATCTGGCTTTTCTTTGACCGAACAGCTCTTGAGGCACATTTATTAGCACATTACCATGGAGTCAGATTAGACTGCACCCATAAGGGGGAAATTGGAAAAGGCAAAAGCTATTAAAAAGAGACACATTCTCTCACTTCTTTTTTCCATCTTCCTTGCATATGAGGACTCCAGACAGCTTCCTGACACCCCTTGGAATGCTGGATTTAGCACGTGCATACACACAGATTGTTAAAAAAAGAATTAGTCAAAGTCACCTGCACTGAAATTTAGGAGAGAAAGTCAGAGTAGAAGGGGAGGTGAATAAATAATTGAAGCAGGTTGTAAGAACTGAAATGCAAAGTGATCAGAGAAGATTAAGACAGTGATGCTCATGTTTGTCAGAGGTCGTATATAAGACAATTTTGATGTCGAACAAGACTCATAACACAATTCCTTTTTTTGTAATTTGTAAAAAGTTATAAAATAGACTAAGTGTTTGCTTTTGGTAAGAGAGGGTTACATTTAGGGCTAGGATTTGGCCTGTGTGTGTTTTGGGGTGGGGTGGTGCCATTAGAAATCAATTAGTTGAGCCTCATCTCAACAGGATGTTTCTACATTTAATTGAGACTACTGCTTCCCATAACATATCTCAGCCTGCAACTCATATGTTTTAAGAACTTATGTCATCTGAAAATTAACACAGAACTGTATCTGGGGTAGCATAATTATTACACTTTTTTTCTATTTATATATTGACTTAGTTATGCTGGTTAATTTTCTCAATGCTTAAGATTATTTAAGATAAGGAACACATTTATGCTCAGCTGCCAACTGTGTCGAATCCCTGCACTCGGCATGTTCCACCACTATCAGCAACCCTGTCTCATCAACAGCGGGTCAAAGTGAAGCCCAACTCCATTAATCAGTATGTGTTGGATTACTTTCAAATCAACAAGCTAATTCCATTTACTGTCAGCCGGCCTATGAGTGTTCCAGCACGCTCTGTAATGGCAGCTGAGAAAAGCCATGTATTGCATACATTTAAATAAAGTGGGTTGGAATATTAGTGACTTTCTGCAGATTGTGCTGATTTTAGGTCTCGTGCTGTTGTGTGATTGGATGTGAATGACAAAAAGCCACACTTTTAACATAATTTCATGTTAGAGTTTTATCAAATTTAGTCTTGCATATATTACCTTATTTTAGCACGCTTATTTGACAGGTTCCCAGGCAGTAAACTTACAAGCACAATATAATGTCACTGTAATAATGCAGTGGTTATTTTTTATCTCCCTGGATGTTTAAGTCCTTTTGATTTATCTCAGTTCCCTTTTAGAAACTCAATTTGCCAACCTCCACATCCTGGGCTAAGCCATAATCGGACCGCCTCCCCTGTTCCATGTCTGCGTTGTACTCCAATGTTATGGGACTGAAAGAGCGTGGTTGATTGTTGGTGCCCCAGGTTGAAGAGGTGCTAGCTTGTTATCTCTTCGTGGGTGTTGCATCATCCCTTAAGACCCTGACCAAGCCTCTGTGTAAAATGTCAGTGCTGGTCGGTAAGGCCTATGCCTCAGCAGGTCAAGCCGCTGCGATCAGCACTGATTGGATCCAGTTGCCCAGTTGGTTCAGTGCTGGTATTCCTTCAGGAACAGTTCGCTAAAGGGTTGGCTCCGCCCACCCTCAAAGTCTACGGGTCTGCCAATTCGACGTATCATGATCCTTTGGTGGGGCAATCTCTGGGCAGAAACCCGCTGGTGACGCGTTTTCTTTGCGACCTAGAATGCCTGTGGTGAGACTTAGCCATTGTGTTGAAGGCTCTATCTGAGCCATTGGCCAATGCATTTTAGAGGTTTCTCACAGTGTTTCCCCTGGCCATTTCCTCTCTTAAAAGAGCACCCTAGAATGTGGTACTCTAAGGTGCCCCTTGGTCGCCCCCCCGACCTGTCAGGCTCCAGGCATTCTTTTCTCCTTTTCAGACACCAGACTAGGTAAAGCTGAACCGGGTCTTCAGGGTCAGAGCGTACGCAACCCGGAGTGTCTCGGCCTCTAAGGCTTGGTCCTCTGGAGTTTCTATCCAAGACATCTGCAATGCTACATGCTGGTCTACCCCGCTGACCTTTGTCAGGTTTTATTACCTTTACCTCAGTGCCACTCCTGATTCCCAAAGCGTTGTTGACGCAGCTCAAGTTCCTGAAAGGAAACGTCTCCAGGTTATGTATTTAACTCTGGCTCCCTAATGTGTCTCCATGCCGCACTGCCGGCATCCCTGCAGCACTTCCTTTCACTCCATAAGCTTCTATAGCTTCCTGGTCATGCTTTTCATTGGAAGGATTACACTTGTGATTTAGAGCGTGGACAACGTGGAAGCATTCCCAAAGCATTGACGCAGCGTTTTGTTCCATCGGGAAACCAGGGTTACATACGTAACATGGAGATGTTGTCATGGTTCAGGTGACATTTAGTATTCCAATTGCAGAAATTGGATTTCAAATTCTAAGACATTGACAAACAATCTATAAGATCATTGTGGGTGAAGGTAATTTCCAAAAGTCTCTTTCCAAAGTCCGTTTTGTCTTTCTTAGGTTTTAAAATAAGAACACCTGGTGGGCCACATTCCAGAACCTAGTAAAGCACTTCAGTGGACAAAAACAGAATACTTGCAAAATAATATAGTGTTGCAGTACCAATACTGTACAATATATTTAAAAAATGGCACCAGCTTCCAAAACATGAGCTACTGCAACATCTAAAAAGGTCCTTTATTGGAATAGTGCCTTATCCATTCTTTTACGCAAATGATTGACCTAAAGGCAGCTCAATGGATTAAAGACTAGCAACCTGCTTAGAGACGTTTTGGTAGAGGCCAGAGGGAGGAAAATTTTGTGGATTTTTTAAACAATTTAATCCTTTTTGTACTAATTAGAAAACTAACAGCAGAATGTTTAAAAAAACAAACAAAAAAAAAACAAATAGCAAACCATTTTTGTTGTAATTTTCTTACTCAATAATTTTATCATGAGTTTTTACAACAAAGTATATTATCTTTTTTTTTTTGTCTCTTGAAAGCAGACATAATTCAGACAACCATTGTGGTTTTATATTTTTAGGCACCTCCAGGCACAGTTTTCAGGATCTACACTGACAGACCCAGATGCCAGTCTTGCCACATAAGGAGTCATACTGGCTGATCTTAATCTTTTTTTTCTTTCCTTCTGAACCATAATAGGTACCATATTTCACAACAGTTCCCACCTCCTTGATGCACTTGACCTTTGTGCAAATGTAATGGATGAATGCAAGACATTTTCAACACAGCTGATTTGATTCAGGAAGATTATAAAACAAAATGTTCAAAGGTGAATGGACAAACAAAAATGCATTCATTCTGATCATTTAAAATTCAATCTCATCTCTCAGCACTTCAGAGAACCAGTCATATGTGGTAACATAGTGCAAAGTATAACCCTTAAACCAAATATAATGCTTTTTAATAGTTTAATTTAATGGTAGCTTGTTCCTATTTAGGCTTCTTAGCTTATAATAACATTTGTAAATATAAATGTCATGTGAATACAGCTCTGTGACGATTCCACAGAGAACAGCACCTACATTTCAAGACAGCAAAAACTAACTTGAATTTCCCATTGGGATAAACTAACTAACTAACTAACTAACTAACTATCTATCTATCTATCTATCTATCTATCTATCTATCTATCTATCTATCTATTTATTTATTTATTTATTTTATATATTTAAAAAAATTCCCTTCAGTGCTAAACATTTCCTCAATTGTGACTGACAGGACAAGGTGAAAAGTGTCTGCAGTTAAATTGCTACCACTTAAAACTCTTGCCTCTCTGCCTGACTATTACCTTTCTCTCTCAGGTAACATTTAAACCCCTTTAGCAGTGCTTCAAGAAAGCATGATTTCACACAGCGTGTCCAAGTCAGATTGAGTCATACCCTCTGTTGTTGGCTTTACATCTTCTGCATTTTATGAAATTCATTATCTAGTTTGGCTTGAGCTTGGACTAAAAATGTCTCCTTCATAAGTTTGTCTTTATAACAAGTTAAAAAAAAACCTGCTTTTAAAAACCCTGCAAATGTCTCCTCAAAATCTTCTCAGCATTGCTCCCATCCCTGTCAATCCAGAATTGTGAACTAAGTTTGAAAGGGTGTCCCACTCAACAATAGTTGACAGAGGTAATCTCTCTTCTGCACTAGCATTTTCTGTATTCTGTGCAATCTGGAATATCTTTTATAGCAGCTGCCTGAACGACAGAGAACGGGTAAGTCATCCTCCAAGGTGCTGTTAGATGAGCACTAAATTAAGAAAATTTGTGGCACGTATTATCTTTTGGGCTACCTTGGACTAGTACTATGATATATGTACTATTTTTCAATGGTATGTTTGTTTTTAATTATTTAAAAAATGGTGTAAAAAATGAACTTTGTCAGGACAAAATGCTGTTTACAAATTAGTAATTCATGTCCTCTAGCAACCTACAATGTCATATTTTAGGAAGGTATGCACTCCAGTTTTTAGCAACTATCATGTCTTAAAAAATATGGCCACTATAGACTCTAACTCTTGTCATAGAACCACACTTTCTTTTCTTAGTTTACATACTACTGATTTAGCACAGGTGTTAAATCAGTACACACACACACACACACACACACACACACACACACACACACACACACACACACATGATGCATTATGCTCACTGTAACTCTTGTTCTTTGATGTTTACCAAGCTTTTGATCCCTTAATTGCTCCAACAAATTAGAAAACAAATTAACAAATGCAAAAACAAAATAACAAATCTGAAAGAAAAATAACAAATCTGAAAACAAAATAACAAATCTAAAATAAAAATAAAAATCTAAAAACAAAATAACAAATGCAAAAACAAATTAACAAATTCAAAAACAAAAAAACACAACAAATCGAGACACCTGTCATGCAATTTTATATTTTGATTAATGCACCTTTAAATATAAGAAAATAACAGAAGTAAACATTGGCAAGCAATGAGAAACTGTTGTACTGCCTGTATATCTCGAATGACAGGTGTCTTGTCCAATTATCAGTAAGTGTTCCATTCACAAGCTAAACCTACCTTTTTGGTTTGTCTGACTTGTTGTGTTTTCAGATTTGTTAATGTGCTTTCACATTTGTTATTTTGTTTTTGGATTTGTTATTTGTTTTTGCATTTGTTAGTGTTTTCTAATTTGTTAATTTGTTTTCTGATTTGTCATGTGTTTTGCACTTCTCGGCCACCGTACATGCTCCCTGTTTTTTTTTTTACCACGTTTTGGATTATCATTTGTCCTTGTATTTCATACTGCAACATAAAACATTTGAAATAATACAACAATTTTTTTTTTTTTTTACAATGATTTTGATTAATACCAATAATTACTTAGTTATTTAATAATTGTGGTGGGTTTATTTCACCAAAATCAATTAAATGATTACTAAGCTCTTGTAGATTGGTGGTGCTCAAAGAGCTTTATGTGTTTTGTGTAGATGATTAAGATCCTTTGCTTTGAATATCATGTTTTCAAGTGTTTCTATTAAGCTAGTGGAACTAGTCATTAAGGGATTGGTAGACTATAGAAAAGACAAATCTAATGTCTAAAAAGGCATATGAGAATGTTTCTCATTATTAGGTAATATTCAGACCATGTAGACACCTGGACTGTTAGGGATTATTCTAGGCACTATTAGAATCTCAAGCAGAAATACACAAATGACTCTAAAGGCATTTCCCCCAAAAGATTTAAACATTATTTGAACATGATCATGCCTAGAACTGTCTCTGGTTGGTATGTAGTAGTAGTATGTAGTACCTGTTCTATATGAGGCTAAACACTTAAAAAAAAATAAAAACAGCGGCACTACCAGAGATAATGCAAATGTATTTCAAAGAACCATTAGTAGTTTTAAATTACTTTAAAATGTTCAATAATTTACCCAGGAAGGTACAATTGGTTGCTAGGTTAGTAAGCTAATGGTAATTCACTTAAATTAACAACACAAAAAAACTTTCTTGCCAGTCACATTCCTTTTAAAATTGTTAAAATGGGACCAACACTGTGAATACAGAAAACACTTGATGTGACTGCCAAGCCACCTTTAGTAAACACACTTTTGAAAAAAAAAATTAATTTAATACAATGTACATGCCAGGAAACATATAACAGCCTAACTGACCTTGAGGTGACAGCTGCAGCATAATTACATTTTTAACAAAATTTTCTGAAATATAATGAATTATTTCAATCAAGCTGGTAATAAATAACATAACATGTTTTCCTCTATCTTAATTTAACTACATAAACCAATGCAAATCATAGTATAAAGCATTTTTCTTTTACTTATTTTAAACATTTGTTTTACACAATATATAAACAATTTACACAATCATTTGTGACAAAAAGGTTTAAAAAAAAAAGAGAAATGTTTTAGTTTCAATAGTGTTTCTTACAGGTCAAGTGGGGTGAGTTTTTCTGCGAGATACTGTGTAACAGAAATCCTCCTTGACAGCCACATTTATGTTGCATTATATTTCAACTGGTCTGAAATGGATTCGGAAGTGTCAGTGCAGAGGGGTTCTGGTGGGACTCCAGAGAATGACTAATGCAACTTTAATGAAATGAGGCAAGGACAATCCACAGCTTACTCCCAGCGGCCATGCTGTCCAACAATATCCTAAAGCTCAGGGTAGATAACAGAAGTGATGGCTAAGTGTTTATAGCCTTGTTATTACTTGCTATACCATTTTTACTATACCATTTTTAAAGCTTTCATGCCTATACATATGTTATCTATAAACAAATTAAATAAGTCACATAGTGCAGTGGTCCCCAACCCCTGGGCCACGGACTGGCACCGGTCCGTGGGTCAATTGGTACCGGGCCGCACAGAAAAAATACATAACTTAAATTTTTTACGTTTTATTTATTATCTAAATCTAAACTATGTTTTATTTTGGAAAACTACTAAATCTCTCTGCCACATCTGTCTATGACTCACTCTTGATGCCTGTCAAGATGCTTGCCTCCGTAACATGTCTTACCTACATCCGCTACCTTCTTAAAGGGGCTGCTCCGGCCGATAACACATTACATTATCACACATTACTGCTAAATTAAAACCACCAAGCAAGCAAAATGAACAAGAAAGAACACAGTGGATTCACGATTATAATTATATTTATAAAATACCAGTTTCTATGCCAGTTGTATCATTTTATTTTGTTGTATTTATCCGCCACACCTCAAAGGCCGGCCCTTGAAAATATTGTCTCACATTAAACTGGCCCATGGTGCAAAAAAGGTTGTAGGCCGCTGATGTAGTGACTATTTTTGTGATGCTGTTTTTCTTGTTCAGGCTGTCCTTATATCTATATATCTATGTCTATTTGGCCAGATTATGGGTACATTATCTCAAGAATGAGTGGTGCTTGTAAGCAGCTTGTAGGATTTACTCAGCATTATCATTATAAGCTTATATAGTCTACAGTAGATTACTTCCTCTTTAAAATATGTATAAATAGTATTTCAGGCATACAAATAAACCAGTGCTGTTCACTTCTAAAAGCTTTACTTGTTTTTTTTTTTGTTTTGTTTTGTTTCGTTTACAACACAGTCACCAATATCATAAATAATGCAAAAAATAGTGTAACATGTAACACAAGCAGTTAAGTATTAGCCAATTCATTTTTCATAACTCTAAATCCACATTTTTATTTTGGTGCCTTTAAAGGATGCTATATAAAATCCCTTTTAATTAGGTGTAGCCGTGCTAAGTTGATTATTTTAACTTCTGTGTGACTGAGATTTAAACACTTAAAGCATCATTTTAAGATATTAAGGAAAGACATCCTGAAAGACATCATGCACTCAGCATAAATAGTCAGTATAAATGTTCAACAGCAAGAGACCACATTTTAGCACCAATAGATCACATTAAAAGTCCATAACAGTGGTATAATATTTAAATGCCATTAAAATGATCCACTTAAAAAAAATCTGGAACCCAATTATTAAAACACAGATTACAAGTTGACATGAACTTGGATTTGCCTGTCCTTTGGATCTTTAATTGTAAGCTCAAACCTGGTCATGATTACACTTGGTTAACATAAAAAAGATGACCGTCTTTTTCGGACTATAAGCCACTACTTTTTTCCACGTTTTAAACCCCGTGGCTTAAACAATGAAGCGGCTAATTTATTTATTTTTCCTGGGTTTTTCCCGGTTTTACAAACTTCAAGCCAAAAAACTGAACCCATAACATTAGACCAATTAAATTTCCGAATGGAAACGAAAAAACGCACTTCACCTGTGTTCTGAGCTGCACGGCATCGGGAGAAAAACTTCCACCGGTGGCACACGACGATGACAAATCATAAACTCCCCAGAGAAATACAGTGGTACCTTGACCTACAAGTTCAATTCGTTCCGTGAACGAGTTCGTATCTCAATTTGCTCGCACATCAAATCAGTTTTCCATATTGAAAATACTTAAAATGGCATTAATCCATTCCAAACCTTAAAATGACATGTTATTTTATGATGTTTCATGGTTTTAAATAGGAAAATACATTTCTAAATAACAAATCTTGTATAAAACATAATAGAAAGAGTATGTAAATATATTATAAGGTTGTATTCAGTGTATTTTCCTTGGAGATGAGACGATTCAGGCTAACAAAAAAGCCAGTGGGGTGTGTGTGTGTGGAGGGGGGTAGAGGCGATAAGCAGTATTACCGGTAGTATGCAGCGGTATTTTGGGAATAGCATGCCACTGCATACTACCGGTAATACTGCGTGTCTGGAGACCGAAGATTATGTCCTTTTTTATTTTCTGATGCTCATTTCTAAGTTTCTTTGACTAACCCATAACGCTGTTGCCAAGAAAAATAAAGCACGAGTTTTGGAAACCTGTCTGTGCTTATATGATTTCTGTTGCAACTGGAGTTTTATGAGCTCTCCCTTCACCCAGACTTAACGCGTTACAACAGCGTGTATCTAAACAGTCTTCCTCCTTCCTTTCACAACTACAGTGGTACCTTGACCTACGGGTGCATTATTGTACGAGTTTTCTGAGGTACGAGCGGTCACTCGGTCGATTTTTTTGCTTTGTTACTCAAGCAAAAAATTGAGGTACGAGTTTGAGACGCCGCTCAAACTCGTACCTGTGAAGCCAGAAAGCGAAGATTGTGACGAAAATTAGGATAAGCAAAGAAAAAAAAGTAAAAATTTTAAAGTTTAGGGATACGTAGTGTACAGGAGTGATAGTAAAAAACGAGTTTTCCCTCCGCCTCTGCTTATCACCTCTACCCCCCTCCACACACACACACCCCACTGGCTTTTTTGTTAGCTCAAGTCGTCTCATCTCCAAGGAAAATACACTGAATACAACCTTATTATATATTTACATACTCTTTCTATTATGTTTTATACAAGATTTGTTATTTAGAAATGTATTTTCCCATTTAAAACCATGAAACATATCATAAAATAACATGTCATTTTAAGGGTTGGAACAGATTAATGCCATTTTAAGTATTTTCAATATGGAAAACTGATTTGATGCGCAAGCAAATTGAGATACGAGCTCGTTCACGGAACGAATTGAACTTGTAGGTCAAGGTACCACTGTATTTCTCTGGGGAGTTTATGATTTGTCATCGTCGTGTGCCACCGGTGGAAGTTTTTCTCCCGATGCCGTGCAGCTCAGAACACAGGTGAAGTGCGTTTTTTCGTTTCCATTCGGAAATTTAATTGGTCTAATGTTATGGGTTCAGTTTTTTGGCTTGAAGTTTGTAAAACCGGGAAAAACCCAGGAAAAATAAATAAATTAGCCGCTTCATTGTTTAAGCCACGGGGTTTAAAACGTGGAAAAAAGTAGTGGCTTATAGTCCGAAAAAGACGGTCATCTTTTTTATGTTAACCAAGTGTAATCATGACCAGGTTTGAGCTTACAATTAAAGATCCAAAGGACAGGCAAATCCAAGTTCATGTCAACTTGTAATCTGTGTTTTAATAATTGGGTTCCAGATTTTAAAGCCTGTGTGGAGTTCATTAGTTTCAGTGTAGACACTCTGGCTTATAGACAGGTGCGGCTTATTTATGTTAAAAATAAAAATCTTTGTCAAATTCAGTGGGTGCGACTTATATAAGTGCGCTTCATAGTCCGGAAATTATGGTAGCTTGGTAATCATAAACAAAAGTGTTATCCCACCTGAATTCCTCTCAATCCCACCAAGGATGACCACAATCACCAAGAAGACACCTGTCGGCCAAAGAAGTCTTCTTTGTTCCCCCTACAAGGCCAATTTGCAAAAGCTCAAGAACGCTAAATTATGGCCTGCCACTGAAAAGGCTACACAGACAAGCTAAAACAATTCTTATATCTTTTATCGCAATCAGGTTCAGCTCTGCAACCTCACACACTTCAAGTGTAAGCTAAAGCACATTATAAAAAAAATGCGGAGAAAATCACTGCCTGCCAGCTCTCGCCCTCACAGTCTTGTATTCATCTTGGGCAGAAGTATTGCACAGGCTGTCCCTGTCTGTAATGGGCAGGGTTTCAGACACCGACCTGCTGCCAATTAATATAATAAGTAAGAACAAATAAAATAATATTAAAATATGAGAATGCAGCATATAAAATCTAACAGTAATTTTTTGTCAAAGGGCTCCCCAATGTACTGAACACAAGCTAAATTATTTCAGATGTAGGCACAGACTAGCAAAAACCTGCAGAAAAATTGCAGGCAAGCCTAGCTGTTATTAAAGAAGAATGAAATAATGAATCATGGCAAGTTGCTATGTTTGTTATCGCACACAGCCAGTAAAAACGAATAATGCAATAAAAATGCAGTATGTCATGTTCTTTTCCCTTTACTTCTTTTAGAAATGTTTATGATAAGTAAGTGTATGATTTACAAAAGATGGAATTGGTAAACACAGAAAGACAGACAGCTATCTTACTCCCATGAGTTTGAATCAGAATGAAAGACAGCTAAGCTGATGTATTATTGCTGGCCACTTGTTTAACGATTATTTAGTGTATTTAGCATAGTACAAGGATTTGCATGCTCAACACATATGTCCACAACACAGAACTGTGGACATATTCGGTGCAGCTGTTTGTCTGCTACAGTCCATATAATAAAATAGCTCCCTGCTAACAGGCAGACTCACAGTAGGTGGATTAGGGGTTGCTATATCCTTCTCTTATGAGTCCTCTGATCTCCCTGCTCCCTTCAAGGTCAAGGCTCACTCCACTCGGAGATTGGCGGCCTTTACGGACTGGTCCGCTGGAGGCCCACTCCAGGAAATTTGCAACGCTGCGGGCTGGTCCACCCTGCTGACCTTTGTCAGGTTCTATAACCTCGACCTTAGAGCCACTCCCAGCTCCTCTGTTCTGCCCTGCCCTCTGGCTGTGCTCTTACACACTAGGAAGGTACTGGTCAGTGTGGCGTGATTGGACTCTCGTTTCCAAAGTGTTGTGACACAGCTTGAGTTTCTGAAAGGCAACGTCTTTAAGTTCCCTGACGCTGCGTCTCCAAGCCACACTCCCTGCATCACTGCCACGCTTCCTTCTCCTTTTAGAGGCTAGCGTTGGCTCCACCACATGCACACTGATTTATGCTTCCTGGTCGTGATGTCACCCCGCCGGTAATCCGTTGGCCGGATAACACAAGCGTTCCCAAATCGTTGCGACGCAGCGTCTCATTCCCTCAGGGAACTAGGGGTTACACACTTAGAGATGTTTATAGGAGCTGTGAGACCTGCTTTGTTATATGGTTTAGAGATAGTGGCATTGACTAATAGACAGGAAGTGGAGCTGGAGGTAGCAGAGCTGAAAAGCTTAAGATTTTCAGTGGGAGTGACAAGGATGGACAGGATTACAAATACATTTATTAGAAGGACAGTGCTTGTAGCACATTTTAAAGACAATGTGGGGAAGGCTAGATTGAGATGGTTTAGATATGTGCAGAGGAGGGACATGGGGTATATTAGTAGAAGAATGCTGAGGCCAAGAATCAGGTTTATAGATGTGGTGAGGGAAGACATGCAGGTAGTTGTTTTGAAATAGGCAGATGTAGAGGACAGGTGGGTATTGAGATGGATGATCCACTGTGGCGACCCCTAATGGGAGAAGCCAAAATAAGAAGAGGTTTATTATTGGGGCATAGATGGGAGATAGCTAATGTTTTAACAGAAAGAGAGACTAAAATCTATGGAATGTCATCCATAATCTTTCCGTCAATGGTAAAACATTTATATTAATAATATAACAGGTTTGGAAATTGTGGTCCAAAGCACACATTGACCATGATTTCATGCATTACTGCAATATACAGCATATGAAAAACAAAAAAGCTAATATTTTTCAGTTGACTGAGGATGTCAGTGGTGTTCATCCTTCCAGTACATTTCCAGAGATTTACAGAATCTATGCCGAAGCACACTGAAGCATTAAATTGTATTCAATTTACTCAAAACCTTGGAAATCTTATCTTCTCCTCGTGGCAAAGTATCAACATTGGAGATTTTTAGTGTTTTGCATGCAGTGAAATGTGGTGGGTAGTAGGAAGCAAGCAAAAAAAAAAAAAAAAAAGAAGCTCTCGTGTAGAGAGGAGTAGATCAACAGGCAATCCAATCTCATACAAAATTCACAGGGTTTCTAACAAAAGAGATGGATTTCACATGGTTTAATACAAATGAAGAAACCAGAAAAGGTATGACTACTAAACCCAGCACAGCAGTGAGGCAGATGATTGCTCTCTCTGCTACTGTACTACGCCCCCACCCTGCAACCACATCACACACTGCTATTCATTATTATTCAGTTGAGAGAGAGAGTGAGAGAGAAAGAGAGAAAGAGAGAGAGAGAGAGAGCGAAAGAAAGAAAGAAAAAAAAAGGAAAGAAAAAATAGTGTTCTGTTAAATATATAGAAGGACACAGGGAAAAGATGAATAAAGGACTTAAGCCGATCTCTGGGTGGAAGCATTTAAAAAGAAGGACAAACTGGCATTAAGTAATTAATAAATCAGCTGCCTCCTCTCTCTCTCTTGTCTCTCAGAATCTCTTACCCTTTTCCTCTCTGCAAAATTCAATGCTGTTAAACTAAATATTATTCCCTACTTAAAGCTCTGGCACAATGTTAAATTTAAAGCAGAGAAATCTTGCTTAATAATGATTAAAAAATTATAACAACCTTTTTCTTACTACACAAGATAGTCCACACTTTACTTTCCACATAACAGGCAAAGAGTTGTTCTTCTCATCTAAGCTAATTTAATGTCAGTGGTTAAATTCCATAACCTTGTGGTTACAATTTATAGGCCCGTAGTCTACTTTTTAAATTATTGTGGGTTTTTTATTTTTTTAAAGAATGCACAAGAACCAAGAAAGATTTCAGTCAACAGGGCTTCAGTGGGATGCCATTTTAGTCAGGGAGGTAAATGTTTAGCTGTGGTATAAAAGAGGCAGGCAGTGGTAGACAGTAATGCAGTAAATGTAAATTGTTACTGTACTTAAGTTTGTGTATCTGTACTTTACTAAAGTATTTTTTTGGGGGGGGGACTTTTACTTTACAACAGTCAAACATCCTACTTTTTACTCAACTACATTTTGCGAAATCAGTCATTCCTTTTTATTTGTGAGAGGATAAAAAGCAAGCAGCAAGCCACCAATCAGGGTGGCAAATTTGGTGGCATCTGCGTGTCCCTAACACAGTTCAGCAACAGTTGAAAAAGCAGTAAGCAGAACATTTAGACAGTATAGAGGGATGGTTAAATGATTTAAATAGTAAACTCCTGACTCTAACTTGCCAGAACAACCGGGGCCTTATTTGCACAAATCTTTTTAAGTAATTGAAAAGAAGGTTTTGAATTAGTGTTTCATTCTATTAATAGATTGGTGTTGAGAGTATTTTCTCATAGCTAATTTAGAAACTAAATTAATTTAGTAACTAAATTAATTTATTTACTAACAAAATTTAGTAACTAACATAGTTAACTTGTAGTTTCTACAGTCTTGTACAGTACTGTATAATCAAGTATACAGTAGGTTTACTGGTCAGTGCTATATTGGGTTTTCTGTCTTGTGTTGTGTCGTCTGTCTGCACTGTTTGCACTAGGTTGCACTCGATGCACTTTATGTAGCTTGTGTTGTAGCTCTATGTTGTTTTGTTTGTTGTTGTTTAGTGTAGCACCTGGGTTCCGGAGGAACGTTGTCTCGTTTTTACTGTGTACTGTGTACCACTGTGTATAGTAGAAATGACAATAAAAGCCTCTTGACTTGACTTGAAGTGTCTTGTGACAAAAATGATAATAGGAACATTATAGCCATGATAAATCATAGTACTTTGGATACTTAAGTAAATTTTTTTGAAAGTAAAAGTTTAAAATTTTACCTGGTGCATCTCTACTTTAACTCCAGTACATGGTTTGTGTACTTTGTCCACCACTGCCTACAGGTAAAGACTGTCGCTTCCCACCTTTGTCTCATTACATCCAGTCTACTTAATACTATGTTAGTGCTAGGAAGAAGAAAGTATAGTGGATCTTGTGAAACACATACTCACATACACACACAAACATAGCATGAATTTGAACTTGACAGCATGAAAGCTGCAAGTTCAAGAGTGCAAGTCTGCAGAGCTGTAAAGCTGAAAGTTGTTTTTTTTTAGTTTTTGAGTACTGAAAAATGTGGGCTCAATAAACATGAGCAAGGATTGCAGGAAACATTCTGTCCACCTTCCAAAATTTTTCTCTGCACCATCACTCACTAGATTCTCTACATTGGTGCCATTAGAAAAAAACAATTGCTTTGTGCTGGTCTTGTTGGATTGTGCAAAATCTGAAAGTAATTAGTATGAGATAATGTTTTACTGTGAACAGCTTTAGGAAAGGGATGCACTTATTATCCCAATTTACTGAGGATTAAATTACATCAGTGTGTGCCATTCACACATAAATGGGCTAGTTAAATGCTTGATGATATGATTCACAACTTAGTTTACAATGAAAAATTGAAATGGTCCAAATTGGGAATGTCGGCTGCAAGTCAGTTGGCTCCCCAGTCCGAGTCAAGCAGTGGGGGTATGCAACTAATGGGGTGCGGTCAAACATCAACAGTGCATGGAGAAAAAGAGTCTGTTCTTGTTGGTTTGGGTTTAGTTTTAAATAAACAAAAGAGCGGCATTTGGCTAACATTCCACCTGTCTCCAGAGTCTTCTTCCACACCCTCACATACTGGGTTGTAGAGTACCCAGCTGCCAACCTGAAACTGATGAATGGGGTGGGGAATGCATTTTTTAACAAGCAACTAAATGATGAATAGCAGTACTTAATACAGGTGCCATTAGTCTAAACCAACAAAAGTAAGTAGAAAAAGTTAGAGGGAATCTGCCAAAGAAAAGGATCCAAACAGGTTAATATTTGGTTGAGCTTGGAAAAGGCGCTATACAAATTAAACGTATTATTATTATTATTATTAAACATTGTACATGGCAATATTTTTTAAATCCTCCTTTTGTCCATCTCTTACTTTTCAAATATGTCATTGTACAATGCTCAAAACTAGGCTGTTATTAAAAAAGAAATACCGGGGAAGAGAAATTTGACAGTCAAAACAAGCATGCTATGTTACTAATGCATGCTAAGTTCCAAGCTCACAATGTCAGCAGTGTTTCAAGGCCCCTTGTAGAATTTCACACTGTTCGCTTATTCAGAATCTGTTGTTTTTGACATTTTGCTTGCATCCCCGTTGACTGCTGCTGATTCACTCATCTAAATCTTTCATTATTTTTCTCAAAAACTTTATGTTGGTGTTTACAGGTAGTGAGTGCATTTGTGTGCTTATATGCAAAACAGATGGAGAAATGTATCAATTCTATAAATGAACTGTAGTTGGCCCACTGAAATCAGTGCACAGGATTTCTCTTGGCCCTCCCAATTATCGCTTTGACACCGAGTCAATCACAATTTAAAGAGTGGATCGCCCTCACCATTCAGTGTGTGTGTGTGTGTGTGTGTGTGTGTGTATGTGTGTAGGAGTGTGCATATTTAGCACTGTGCAATGGGATTAAGAGTATTTTTGTTTAGTTTGTGGTACAGACGTACATGTTTTCTCATCACACATCATTTCAGAAGAACAATTCAGATCAGTTACTGTTTTATAAGCAACAATACTTCATTCAAGATTATTATCCTCATTGCTGGTGTTGTTTGGGTATTGTCATGTGCTAAATTATAACTGCATGGAAAACAAGAGCATGCAAATATTATCACAAATCATATTATAATTAATTTGCATAAAGTGATTAAGGTGTTTGTCAACATATCTACAATTTCGAAGTTACCAGCTAGCAGTCAAACATTTAAAATAATTAATGCATTAGAAAAAAAGAATAGGATTTAACCTGATCAGAATGCTTTGTTTTCTCATTTGTTTATTTTGCTGCTGCTCTGCCTCTCCTTCTATTTGTTCTATTCCTATGTCTGTCATCCTATCCTCCTGACTTTAAGCTGTGTTTCTATTACTGCCTGACTGGAAATATTAAGCATATTGGCCTATTAATTCCTATTGTTTAATGCATAAATTGTGTTGGGGATTTTTTGTTCTTTTATTGGGACAAAATACATTTATTTTTATACCCATGAAGACTGCGAAAATATATTTGTGAAAAACCCTCAAGTAGTACACAAGCAATCTTCACAAGTCACAAGAAAACCTCAGGCATTCAATCATACAAAACAATATGGAATTTTATGACACAATACAATATGATATAATGCTAGAAATCTAATAATAATTGTATTTTTATTATGATGAGATAGAGAGAGGCTATTTTAGTATTATAGGAACAAGTTTCAATTTTTTTTTTATGAAAAATTAAATTTTTAATATACTCAATTCTAACCAATAATAGTTAGTTTACCTTTTGTCTGTTTCAATTGTGGCCTTTTAAACTGATGCATTGAGCCAAATCACCTGATCATTAAACCCCAATTACCCACCCTAATGTTTGTGACACTATAAACTCTTTTAACAGCACTTTGATTTCAAGATCTGTGTGTGTGTGTGTGTGTGTGTGTGTGTGTGTGTGTGTGTGTAAAATTTGCAGAGCGCAGCCATAGAGACTATTTGTAATATACTGGCCACCTCAGTACAAACCAATCTAGAATCCTATATTTTTCCTATAATTCTAAGAATTCCTATAGTAAGAAATCTTTAAACCCTCCCATTTACTTAGCTGTACTGAATCAGTTGATGCATGCTGCTCCAAACTGCCTAAACACTAATAAAACAAGCTGAAAATTAAGTAATGTTATCCCTGTACCTTCGGTTCGAATGGTGAAGGGAGAGTCTCCAAGCCGTTTGGCTGAGAACTGGCCCCCCAGAGAGGTCATTAGGAAGCAGAGACTGAAGAAGCCGAGCCCTACTACGAAAATTCTGCAAAGAATGGAAGGGGAAAAAAAAGATATTAGTGCATCTATTATTGTGGCACAAGCTCAAAAGGAGAAATGGCAGTCAGAAAATGTAATAGTTTAATAGTAATATAGTTCCTTTATGGTTTGAATTATAATGCTTTGCAAGCTATTGTTTGCCCGCTCAGTATGTCTGCTTTTTGTATCAAAGCCAAATTGATTTTCTGTCACCCACACAAATTATTACTATACAATGTATGAACTTATGTGGATGCTGATTGTAGTTTGCAAACAGGCATTTATAATTAAGCCAATTGGGATAATAAGTGCATCCAATTTTGGTTTAAGCTTTTGACTGTAAAATAGTGTCTCATAATGTAGTGCACACAATTGGCTAAAATAATTTTTAAGAACAAGTTTTATTTAAAGGTAACATAAACTGCTGATGCATAATTTATGCAGTTTTGGCACTCCTGGACAAATTACATATTTTATTGATTTTTGAAATGAAGTAAACACAATCTTTGCATCAACTATTTTAAATACATTTTGGCACAAATATGACTGCAGTTATTATCTATATGACAAAAATAAGGGAAAATACATTTTTATTAGATTGTTACTGTTGCATTAGCAAAGTTTTGGACACTTTAATAAGGCAGTACAGTAACAACCCCTTTGGGCAGATATCACAGCCTGCAAACACTTTTTCTAGTAAGCCAGGAATCTTTTTATTCTTGTTTATTTGATTTTCACCCACTGTTCATTGCAGAATTCCTCCTGTTAAGAGATATTCTTTAGCCATTTTGCAAGCACAAAATGTTTAAGACCAACCAAAATTTAAAAGTGATATTTAAGTCAGGGCACTGTGAGTTCCAGAAGTGTCAGTTTGCATTTCATAAACTAGTTTGTAATGGAGTTCAAGGTTTGTTTTCACTGTCCTGTCTTCTCATCTTCTGTTTTTGATTGATTGTGCACATTGTGTCATGTGCTTTTAAAATGTACTTATATTGCTTGAAATTATTTATCTGTACAATATTTCCTGTGCCACTGGCTGTCACACAACCCCCAAGGTTCAATAGATCCACTGTCCTGTTTAAGAGTTTGCAAAGTGATCTTTTCTTAAAATGCTTTGCCTTTTTTTTTACTCCAAAACATACATTCCTGTGTCAGCTAAACCTTCCTGTAGGTCATTCCTGTCATTTAGTGATTTTGCTTTATGTTTCTGCACAGCATGTAGGCACTTCTATCTGCCTTGGCGTCTTCAAATCCCCCTAACTGCCATTTCTTAATGACGTTTTGCCCAGTTTAAATTGTGAGCTGAAAGCTCTCCGATAACCTCTTATAGCCCGCTTCTATTTTGCAGGCATTACCTAGTTTCGTTTTTAGAACCTTAGTCAGCAGCTAAGCACATGATTTTTAAGTGTTAGCACAAGCTTTAAACTGTACAAGAAGTATAACACATTATACAGTTAACAGTGCTTGACTCTAGTAATGAGTAATTTGTGGCCTTACAAGTGTATTGTTTTTTGAACACCTAGAAGGCTGTTCAACATTTCTGACATATTAAACATTTAAAAAAATAATAATTTGCTGCAGTGACAATTCAGGTGCACACATGTGATTGTTGAAGACATTCTGTATGAGGGCATAGGTTTGCAGTACTATGCTGTTGTTGAGCATAATTATAATTATGTTAAATAATTAACTTGTGAAACCCTTCTTGGTCTATATTCTTGGACTTGGTATTAATAATGTGATGTTTTAATTGCTGTTTTTTCAGCATCATTCTTCTACAAACCCAAACTATTTTCTCCAAACAAAGCTCATATAGATGTGAAACTTATTCAGTAGATAGGTCTTGATCCTGTTGGACAAGAGAGCTCAGTCACATTAGCCTGATGGCCATTGGGTACAAAAGCAAGTCTCACCATGCAGCCCTCAATCAATCAACACAGAAACAAACAAACAAATAACTGTTTGGTTAGTATAGGTTATTGGGATAGCTTGCATGAAATAAAACCAAACCCTGGAATACATGCCTGATCCTTATACACACCTCTTGAAATCTATGTACAGCCTTCATGAATAATTCTCAGAAATGTATTCAGGTATGTTTAGATACTGGCTGACTGTTTCTGTAAATTTCCTCACCATGTCTACTTGCTACTATATGCTGCTCCCTCATAGCCCGTAGATTAGGAACAATTCACTTCAAAACTGACATGATTGTGGAAAGAACAATATGCAAATGGAAAATATTTAGTTACAAAGACAAAGGTGGCATTTAGAAAATAGCAGACATGGAAAAGCTATCGCACATAACCCAAACTAGAATATATGAAAAGTGCTTGTGCAATGAGCATTGTGCTATCTTAGTATAATCTGATTATCCACTATCAGGTGCCACTTTTAAAAGGAAAGGTAACCAAGAAAATAGCAAGCGATTCAAATCAGTGCCACGCAAACAATATTTATAACAATAGAACTGTTTCCTGAGATCCTGAAATCCTGAAAGGTAGGTGAGTATTTTGTTTTGTAATGAAAACAGGAATCAAATGACTACAAACAATAGTGTACACTCAGTTTTTGCTCATTGACTATTAATTGTATGCACAAATAAATACACTCCTGGGCAAAATGAAAATAAATCAAGCCCAAAATGGCATAATATTTAGCTTTTATTGACCTTAACAACAAAATATTGGTCAGGATATTAGCAAAAATTTTAGAAATGCACACGTGAGATCTCCTGTACCACCAATTTCCACATTCAACTCTTCTGTGAAAAGCTAAAAAGGTGAAAATTTACTTAGTCTATATAGTCTTTTTCCATGCAAAACAAACAAACAAACAAAAAAAAACATGATAATGATTCATATGTATGACATAAAAGCCAACATCTTCACCTTTGTTCCTGGGCTTTCCTTTCTGTACGTTTACCCACAAATTTTGCATATATATTAAACTTAAACTATGATGCATAACTTTGGTTTTCGTGATATAGCATAAAACCTTGAATCCCATTTTTTTTACTCTTAGATTTTTTGAACATCAAGAGCTAAAAGCGCTTCATTTGCACGTTTGCTTATTGATCTTATTGAGCAGCCCTATATACTGTACAGTATAAATCACAAGTTCATTCTGTTTATGTTCAGCCTACATCATGTTTCGTGCTTCTAAAGCACATTCAGCACCAAAAAGTAAAGCTCAAATAACTCAAGAAAAAAGAACCCCCAGCTTTATTACAAGTGCTGCAAACTGAACACTGCTCACCTGAAGGGCTTGAACGTCAGGAGGCATCTTCTAACCACAGTCATGCCGTCGCTATTAAAAGCCATCATTTCAGAGCGGAGAGTAATAAACCGTGCGGTCCATCAGCTGCGCGTAAACATAGTCCCCCCCCCCGAGCCAAGAGTCGTGCTGATGTGTGTTATGTGTCGCTGTGGTTCCAAAGACTTCTTGAATGCGTGAATAGTGGGCGCTGAACAAAAAAGAGCAACGCCGCTAAGTCCAACGAGTGACACACAGAAAGTGTTTACAGAGTCCTCCAGCTGTGAGGTTAATCGGTTAGAGCGGACGGTCGACTGAAGATCTCGAGGAGGAAATGAGCAAAGTTCCATCTTCCAACAAGCAGCAAAGGAACCACGATACTCCCTGTAGGGAAAGCATCTATCATGCGCCCTACTGCGCAAAGCACGAGCGGCTCAGGTAAACTGTCGAGAGCACAGCGCCATCACTCGCCTGAACACTGCTCTCTCTCTCTCTCTCTCTCTCTCTCTCTCTCTCTCTCACTCTCACTCTCACTCTCACTCTATCTAAGCTCAAAATTATTTTGCAACACTGGACGTGAAAAGGCATGCATTTGAAAGAAAACGCATTAAATGCATTGCACTGCCTCTTTAATTTCAGTATTAACCCCTTCTCTCTCACACACTACTATATCACATTGTACTCCCTTCTATCTCACACACTACTATATCACACTTTCCCCCCTTTCTCTTTCTTACACTACTATATCACACTGTACCACTTCTCTTTCACTTTCTCACTATCACCTCACACTGTACTTCGATCTCACACACTATATATTACACTGTACTCCCTTCTATCTCACACACTACTATATCACACTTTCCCCCCCTTCTCTTTCTTACACTACTCTATCACACTGTACCCCTTTTCTTTCACTTTCTCACTATCACATCACACTATACTTCTCTCTCACACATTATTATCACACTGTACCTTCTCCTCTTTCACACATTACTATATCACACTGTACCCCTTCCCTTTCTCTCTCTCACTATCACATCACACTGTACTTCTCTCACACACTTATCACACTGTACCCTCTCCTCTTTCACACATTACTATATCACACTGTACCCCTTCCCTTTCTCTCTCTCACTATCACATCACACTGTACTTCTCTCACACACTTATCACACTGTACCCTCTCCTCTTTCACACATTACTATATCACACTGTACCCCTTCTCTTTCACTTTCTCACTATCACATCACACTGTACTTCTCTCACACACTTATCACACTGTACCCTCTCCTCTCTCACACATTACTATATCACACTGTACACCTTCTCTTTCTTTCTCTCACTATGTCATCACACTGTACTTCTCTCTAACACACTACTATATTACACTGTACCCCCTTCTCTCTCTCACACCACTATATCACACTGTAAACCCCACTATCACATCACACTGTTTCTCTTCTTCCTCTCACATTACTACAGCACATTGTCCCCCTTTTCTTTTACTCTATTACATCACACTGTACCCCTTTCTCTCTCACACATTACTATATCACACTGTACCCCTTTTCTATCTCTCTTTCTCACGATCACATCACACTGTACTTCTCTCTCACACACACTTCCTCTCACATTAGTACAGCATATTGTTCCCCCTACTCTCTCTCACTTTTACATCACACAGTACACCTTTCTCTCTCAGTCACTATTACATCACACAGTACCCCTTTTCTCACACTATCACATCACACTGTACCCCATTCTCTCTCTTTCTCATTATTACATCATGCAGTACCCCTTCTCACTCACACAATTCTACATCACACTGTACCCCCTTTCTCTCTCTCTCTCTCTTTCACTATTACATCACACTGTACCCCTTCCTCTTAACCTTTCATAACTACATCACACTGTGTAATATGTAACAATAATAAAAAAAAAGAAATACAAACACAGTACTTCTTTCTTTTTCACTAACTCTCAGGGAAATGCAAAAATACTCTTATTATTACTACTATATAAATGATATACAATTCTAGTGAGTGCTATACTGCATTAATTCAGTAATTTAACACTGTAAAATAGGAAACTATTTACAGTCACTGGTTTAGGGGTTAGAAGAAGACATTGTTCATTTCGTTTTTATTGGGCTAGAATCCTCAAGGGTTCAACTTTTGTGCCCTTAATATAGTATGTCTTTATATGCAGTAGCCCTGGATACAATACATCTTTACATGTCTGTTTCCAAATGGTCATCTATTTCTGTCACTGTGGATGTGTGTGTGTGTGTGTGTGTGTGTATTTATTTATTTAAAAAATAAAAAAACATCAAACATAGCGGAGAAGTGAAACACTGTGAATCTAGCACAATATTGCCTATACTGCATGGCTCAAGCTTCAATATGCTTTCAAATCAACCTGTCTGCTGTTGCTGCAGTGACATGAAACACAGTGCTCAGTTACCTGAGACTTCTGTTCTTCTCCTGTTAAATTTTCACCTTGTAATGCAGAAAGCTTATTCGATCTTATTCACTCACTCACTCTTACTCACACACACAGACACACACACACACACACACACACACACACACACACACACACACACACACACACACACACACACGCACACACACACACCCTTAGGTGTATGAGTTTTAGTAATTACAGTCTGATAGGCATGAAACCTATTAAATTAAGTACAATATTGTTTTATAATGATAATTAGCAAAGCGTATGCTTGGACTATGACATATTGAATGTGTGTGTGTTTGGATGTGTGTTTGGGTGTGTGTATGTTTGCAAGTCGTTAGGGTTAGGGTTAGGTGCAAGTTTCTAGAATGGAATCAAGTTCCCAGAATAATTTCATGTACCACATACTACTTGTAGCACAATCTGCCTGTGTTTATTGACCACTGAAGCATTTATATGTGTATAAAACATTTGCTCGGGACACATCATCAGCACTACTGTGAATCCATAAATAGCCTTATAAGTAAAATACCAAAACCCAAAAGGTGCCATACAAACAAAATGCACTTTTTTTTTGTAATTATCATTTTAATGGCTTTGCTACATACCTTTTTAGAAATCCGGATAGTGTGAAAATCTTAAGTAGTTGGTTAAATGTGTTTTAGTAAATGTGAAAAATGTGGTGTTATTATGTGTTTAACTTTTTTCAACTGACACAGCCATAATACTGTCTAGTACACTACAGTAGGGGTCCCAAGTCAAATCAAGTCAAGTTTATTTCTATAGCGCTTTTCACAACAGACATTGTCTTAAAGCAGTTTTACAGAAATCCACAGTCAATGTGAATGGTGTGCATTTATGACTGATGAGCAGCCATGGCGACTGTGGCAACGAAAAACTCACTTAGATGTTATGAGGAAGAAAGCTTGAGAGGAACCAGACTTAAAAGGGGAACCCATCCTCATTTTGGTAACATCAAGAGTTTAATCATAAATCATCAACGTTACAGAACACTGGAGAGTGAGAACTAACATGAGCACTGGAGTGTGTGATTATAAACAATGTTCTTTCTACAGTCTTATACAGTCATTATGGTTATAAAACTAGGAGCTACTTAGCAACCTATAAAATAGCTCAACATTTGTGATCATCACAGATCCAACACCAGCTTCTCCATGCCAGAGCCTTTAAACACTCCAGGAGGTCCAATGTCAAAACTCCACACATCTAGATGGTTCAGGACGTTTGCTTCTTTAAAGTCCCAGTCCTTGGCATATTAATTTTGATACCATTGACTTACCTCTTCTAAAAGATAAGTTAATAATTAAGTTCCTATTGAGTATGCCAGGTGTGTTAAAAATAGGAACTTCAGTTGGGAGTCATTTGCAGTCCAATGGCCAGTCAACTTTCTTGCTGAGGAGGCAAGAACTGATGACAGCAGGTTCGACAGTAAACCCTCTATGTTTACAGGAAACTGGGGCTTTAAGGATGTATCTGGTAAGTGTTCTTGTATTAGTGAGACTACAGTTGCAGTCTTAACTAGCATTGTTGTGAGACACCAGCTCAGTAACAAGTACAGTATTAGTAAAAAACTATGATGAAAAGCCTGCTTTCTTAATTATGTACAATTAAACCAAGAAACTTTAGATTTATCCAACAAATGTTCCTTGGTTCTGGTACAATCAGTAATGTTCATTTGATATAATTATTTATACATAGCAACTTATAAGAAATAGAATTTAATTAAAGCTCAACAGTATAACAAATTTTCTCCTAACTAACCAAATACAAGTGCTTAAATAATTTAGCAGTCTCTAAAGCTTTAAGTCACACAATCTTTTAATGCAAGATTAAATAACTAAGATAATGATATTTGGTGATTGTGAACAATGAGGGTATTTTCCCAGGCTCTTAATGCTTTGATTGCTCTTTCAGGACCTGTCAGTGTGTGTATTAATATTTTTAATAACAAAAATAAATTGATTGGTGTGGCTGTCACATAACGACAAAAACTATAGACCAGCTACAAATGTAATTCAATACATGAGAGAGATTTATTGAATTCTTTTTGGCACAAAAGCAAAATAACACCACGTTTAGTTTAAAACCTTCTCCTACTGAGACTTTATGGCAAAAAGGAGGCAGGGTTTGATGGTCTCATTTTTCCTGCTGATGCTGTGGAGAAAAGAAAATGTTAAATATTTGGACAGAATTACAGAAAAACAAAGATGCTCATATTTCTTTTATGATCTCATTGTTCTAAATAAAACGGCAAACCAAAACCAACAAATTATTCCTCACATTTGCATGTTTTTTGTTTTTTTTTCATGTCTTTTTGTGCCCACGGATCATATGCTTCTTTCATACAGAATTTCTGAGGGAAGAATTTAGTCTAGAAACTCTTTTGCATGGCTGATACATATAGATAAATGGTTCACAATGATAAACAGCCCATGAACACATGTCCTAATTATGTCTTCCGTGCAAAAATACAAGGGTCTTTTATAGGTATTTTCACACAATCACCCACACTCAATCCTCTACAAATTCTCACTCTCAGTTAAGTGCAGTTGCATCCAACAAATCCTTCTCACACTTTCACAACCTCATTATAACAATGCTTTCTTCCTTTTCTCCTCTGAGAGGGCATACTGTTCCATAGTGAGTTATTTTGTGAATGAATTTGTAGTCTCAAGTTTCATAACAAATAAATTAAAGAACTGTTTTCAAGCAAATCAATTCTCAAGATTGGACAATTTTAAATTTGATTCCCCATGACAGTTAATTCCAGGTTTAGTAGGTGTGCTAGAACATGGAAATAATCAGCACACAATCCTGAACCCTATAATCCCAAGACTGTAGTGTGTCAAACTAATTTGCAAAATAAAACAGACTCAGTATTACAAAGTAAAAATACAGGTGTATGTTTACGAATTATATTTTCCTATTTATTTTACAGAAACATAGGAAAATGCTTTACAGTGGGGGTGCAAAAATTTTAAGCAGTGCACATTTGGTTTAACAAGGTTCCTGGTAAAAAGTGTTTCTCTTTTTTCTGATGTGATGGTTATTTTTTGCTCTTTCATTATTTACAGTCATGTAAAAATAAAAAAACACACTCTTTGAGTTCTATGGTTTCACATAATAGGATATAATAAAAATCCTAGTTCTTATCAGGTCTTAGAATGAGGTAAATACAACCTCAGATTAATAGTATATACATGGTATACACTGTGTCACTTTTTATTTCTACAAAAGTCAAGCCAAAACTGAGGAAACCATGTGTTGAATAACAGCACATCCTATGATCCAATAGCTTGTACTGTAGAAACATCTTCAGCAGTGATAGCTTGAAGTAAATGTTTTTTGTAGAACTATATTAGTCTCTCACATAATTGTAAATTAACTTTTGACTCACTTTTTAGTTCATTAAGATTTTTTAGCACTTGTTTATTCACAGCTCTCTGAAGGCCCTGCTATATCATTACAGCCAGGTTAAGATCTGGATTTTGACCAGGCCTTTGCCTCACCTTGATTATATCCTTTTACAGCCATTTGTTGTAGATTTGCTAGTGTGTTTGGGATGATTGCCCTGTTGCAGGACCCAATTTCTGTCAAGCTTCAATTGTCAGTATTTGACTTTAGAAAACCTTGGTATAAAGTAGAGCTCATGGTCAGCTCAATGACTGCACTCCTCATCCACTGTGCTTGATAGTTGTTATAAGATGTTTGTGCTGATATCCTGTTTTTTTCCAAATGGGGCTATGCATTATGGCTGAAAATTCTCCACTTGTCTGTCTTATTTGTCTGTTTGTCCAAAGGAAATGGTTTCAGAAGTTTTGTTGTTTGTTTAGATGCAACTTTGCAAACCTAGTCCTTGTCCTTTTTTCTGTTTTAAAGAGAAGAGGCTTATCTCATGGCAACCCTTCTAAACAAAAAACATTTGTTCAGTCTTTTCATAATTGTACCACCATGATATTTTAGCTATAACATGCTAACTGAGGCCTGTATCTGTATCTAAGTGTTCTGACCTTGTGGTGAATTTGCTGGGAGGTGCACTCCAGGGTAGAAAATTAAAATAACCTTATAACCCTTTATTTGATTTAGATTAATGATCAGCAACAATTGCTGTTCTAAAAATAATTTCTAATTTCCTCCTTGGTGTTGTGTTATCACACACCTGAATGCTCAGGGCCAGCAAACTACATAAACTTGGGCTTTTTATATAGAGGTGTTCACACATCCTGATGATAATTAATCAATGTATTTTAATTAGCAGCACATCGCCACCATAATAGTTTTTAATTCCTATGCAACTAGTAAAGCTGTGCATTTTTTCATGTGGCTTTTCCATATTGGCTTTATATTTCATAAAAATAAATTATAATAAATGCATGTTGTAATATGTAATGTGGTGTTTATCTGAGGTTCTAGCTTCCAAATTGTAATAGATGATAAGGTCTAGATGATTTTTATTTTATACGTATAAGAAAAAAACTAATATTTAAAGAGGATGTACTTTCTTTTTCACATGACTGTTTTTGATTTTAGATTTGCATAACTGACACACGACAAACAGAAATGGCAACAGTAAATGTGGTGGGTTAATGATTGGAAAAATATTAAAATTTTGTAGTTGAATAAGACTGGGAAAAAGCCAGGTAATTTTTCCCTTATCCTAACTGTTTAGGTTAATCCGTGCATATAATAGTTTTTAAATCCTTTTTTGGCATGAATGGAACCCAATGTGTTTTTCTGTTGTTGTAGCCCAACGTCTACAACAACATATGAACATAGGTTACATATGAAACCCTAGTTTCCTGAGAGAACGAGACGCTGGGGTGATGTCAAATGAAAAGTTGTTCCGACTTTCTTCATGGACTCGTTTAGTGTACAATACAGTTCAGCGCTTGGACCGGGCACAGACAGTTCAACCTCTCCTGGTCTGGGTTCAGGAATGGAGGAGGGTTGAATGCCTGTAGCCTGACAGGTCGTGGGACGGCCGAGGGCACCTTGGGGACGTAACTTGCTCTAGGGTGCAGGAAGGCACTGGTCATGCCTGGAGTAAACTCCTGTAAATATAGCGCTTTTCACAACAGAAATCAACAGTTCGGCATCTACTTCTTCAAAGGTCCGTAATCATCACGAGGTGGGAGGTGACTGGAGCTGGAGGAACCTCAGGGTGTCTCGGGATGGGGAGAGAAAGAGAAGCAGTGGAGAGAAATTAGCGTAGCTGCTGTTCATGATATTAACAGCACAAGTTGATAATGTGCAGGTGATCAGATGTTCTGGAGCACAAGGTTATGATGTGAGACGTATGTTATGTGTAGGCTTTGCTAAAAAATATATGTTTTTAATCTGCACCTAAACTGGGAGAGTGTGTCTGAGCCCCAAACACTGTCAGAAAGACCACCAGCACCAAGGTAGTGCACAGAGGCTTAGTGGGTAATGTTGTGGTTTAGGGAAGATGCCACACCCAGGGAGAGATAGCGTGTTAGTGTCTCTTCAACCTGTGGCATGACACTGTAGCCATAATAACACGTTAGAATGAACCACAGTCTTGGGGCTGAAGGGGCAAAACGAGAAAGGCCACACCCGGGACCTGGACACCATGTATGGCAAGCCAGATGTGGAGGCTGTGATGCCGGGGGCAAAAAACACTCATCGAACTTGCCTGAGGGGGGGGCTTTATGCTCACCGGACGGCCAGGCTATATCGAGCTTCTGAACAGCGCTTGTCACAACCTCCAGGAGCTCCCCACTATCGAGTGTGTAAGCGTGAGCCTTCATTCTTTTACCAAAACAAACAATCATTTAATTTCACACAGAGTGCTTCATGAACAAACAGAAGCTGAAGCAGTCTTTTTTCCAGGTGCACTTTATACTCCCTGGTCGTGATGTCACCCCACCGGTGACAGCCTGTCTTCAATTTTGAATGATTTAACTTATCACTTTAGAGCATGGACAACGTCCCATAGCGTTCCGACGCAGCTCGAGTTCCTGAAAGGGAACTATCCTTTACAGTTGTAAAGAGTGATTATTTGATTTGCTAGATGCTTCCTGACAGCTTATTGCAATGTGGCCATTTTCCTCTGACCTCTCCTATCGAAATGATGTTACCACACACAGAATTGTCCTTCACAGGGAGTTTTCTGCACTATTTTGTAAAAAGTCTAAACACCAGTGATTTAAAAAAATGTAGGAGATCAGCAGTGGCAATAAAAATCATGCAATAGTTAAAGTAAAAAAGATCACAATTTTCCACTATGCTGATGTTTGATGTATCCGGTATGTACATATGTACATGTATTCAAGCGTTCCTGTTCAAGTGAATGGTAAAATGCCTTTGTCATTTTTTCACTTATGTTAAAGATGCAAAAATGCTATCAGTGTTAACATAACACTAAATGACAGCTGTGCACAAATATTAGGGGTGTAATGAGCCAGGGCAATTTTGTTACAGGAAAGGTTTAAATTTTCAACTCATTAAAACATTCAGCATTATAAAATGTACAATAATCAAAACTCAACAATGACAATTTTTCTATGATTCAATTATTTCATTCACTCAGCTGCATATGTTGAAACAAGTTATGAGTTTCACAACAGAACAAAGTTAAACAAGTTTAGCATTCAATGCTCTTACTCACATGTTGGCTATTGTGAAGCATAGAGCAATTATTTTCCTACTGTTAGCTTGTTGTGTTGTCAGTTACATTGCTCTCTGCAGCCCTAAGTGGGTTTTGGAATCCTGCGTTCTGCACTACCAGATATGAATTTCCTAAACGGCAAGCTTATTTCTTGAGCCCAGATTAAATCAGCCAGAAAAGGCTACTTGAATGCAGCAGAGAGTTTTCTGTGTGTGCTCACAAATGCCTGAAAATGTGTATGAGGGCGGCATATTAGCCGAATTTATTGTAAACAGATTTGGCAGATTTGGCACACAAGAATATTTCTGGAGGCCAAAATGTTCCCATACACCAGACCTGGAATTTTTTTCTAGTTCCTGCTTACTGCTGAGTTAAAGTGTACACTAGGGTACACTGTCCTTTCCAACAACTTCCTTTTATGAGAAAAGTTTTTATAACCTTATTTTTTGTAAAGTTTACTCTTCTTCTTTCGGCTGCTTCTGTAAGGGGTTCGCCACAGCAGATAATCCTTCTGCATACTACTCTGTCCTCTGCATCTGCCTCTTTCAAAAGAACTGCCTGCATGCCTTCCCTCACCATATCCAATAACCTCCTCCTTGGCCTCCCTCTTTTCCTCCTTCCTGACGGCTCCATCCTCAGCATTCTCCTACCGATATACCCTATGTCCCTCCTCTGCAAATGTCCAAACAATCTCAGTCGAGCCTTCCTCACTTTGTCTCCTAAACGTCCTACATGCGCCGTCCTTCTAATAAACTTGTTTATAATCCAGTCCATCCTCATCACTCTATTAAAAATCTCAGCATTTTCCACTCTGTGCCCCCTCCAGCTCCACCTCCTGTCTTTAAGTCAGTTGTAAAATATACCAAAAGCCGATGATAATGCAAGGGAATACATTTTAATAGTAAGATTATTCTTCCAATTAATTACTTATATTTTGTACTATAAACTTTACAAATACTATTATTTCAGCATGTGCAAAATCTTTCATTTAAGGCTTTGAAGAATTTAAGTGCTAATTTAAGATTTAACTTTTTTTTTTAAGCAGAAATGTGTACAGTACTTGTAATGGTTTATTTTATCTCATATCTTATAAGGGATGTTCTATGATAATTATTCTGCTTTAAATATACTCTTTAATATTCAGTCACACCAAATCATATAAAATAAATCAATATGCTGCATCATATCATTACACTTCTAATCATGAAAAAAACCTTATTATGACTGTTTACTTAATTCATTTTCTATGTTCCTTGCCGTGGTTACAGTTGTCATGACTCCGGGTTTTAGCGTTAGCCTTTATTTTTTGTTTTTTGTTTCTTGTGTTTTGCTCTTTAGTTTATTTACGTTATAGTAGGCGGAGCTGAAGGTAGCAGAGCTGAAGATGTTGAGGTTTTCTTTATTAGAGGGACTGCGCATGTAGTATGTTTTTGGGTCAAAGTGAATGAGGCTCGATTGAGCAGAGGAGGGACATAGGGTATATTCGTAGGAGAATGCTAAGGATGGAGCCACCAAGAAGAAGGAAAAGAGGAAGGCCAAGGAGGAGGTTTATGGTGAAGAGATGAGGATAGTTGGTGTAAAAGAAGCAGATGTAGAGGACAGAGTGGTGTGGAGACGAATGATACGCTGTGGTGACCCCTAATGGGGGCAGCAGTTATAAAAAGTTTATTTACGTTATTCAGTAATACAAGTCTTCGGAGTGTGTTGAGAAGGTGGATGGAGTATTTTGAGCAGCTGATGAATAAAGAAAACCAGAAAGAGTGAAGGTTGGATGATGTGGAGTTGGTAAAGCAGGATGTAGATGGGATAAGTAATAAGGAAGTGAGAGCAGCAATTAAGAGGATGAAGAGTGGAAAGTCGGTTGGACTAGATGACATACCTGTAGAAGCATGGAAATGTTTAGGAGAGATGGCAATGGAGTTTTTAACCAGATTGTTCAACAAGATTCTGGAAGGTGGAAGGATGCCTAAAGAATGGAGAAGGAGTGTGCTGGTAACGATCTTTAAGCATAAGGGAGAGGTGCAGACCTGCAGTAACTACAGGGGAATAAAGTTGATCAGTCACACCATGAAGTTATAGGAAAGAGTAGTGGAAGCCAGACTGAGAGAAGAGGTGACCATCTGTGAGCAACAGTATGGTTTCATGCCAAGGAAGAGCAACACAGATGCAATATTTGCTTTGAGGATGTTGATGGAGAAGTATAGAGAAGGACAGAAGGAATTGCATTGTGTATTTGTGGATTTAGAAAAAGCAAATGACAGGGTGCCGAGAGAGGAGCTGTTGTACTGTATGAGGAAGTCAGTGTGTCAGAGATGTATGTAAGGGTGGTGCAGGACATGTATGAGGACAGTGTGATAGCAGTGAAGTGTGCAGTAGGAACGACTGGTTCAGGGTGAGGGTTGGACTACATCAAGTATCTGCCTCAAGCCCTTTCCTGTTTGCAGTAGTGATGGACAGGTTGACGGACGAGGTCAGAGTACATGTGTGTGAATGAGAGGGAGGGCAGTGGAGTGGTGTGGTTGCAGGGAGAAGAGGTGGAGAAGGTGGAGGAGTTCAGGTACCTGGGGTCAAGAGTGCAAAGTAATGGAGAGTGTGTTAGAGAAGAAAAGGAAAGAGTGCAGGTAGGGTGGAGTGGGTGGAGAAGAGTGACAGGAGTGATTTGTGATAGTAGGGTATCTGCAAGAATGAAAGGGAAAGTTTATAGGACTGTGGTGAGACCTGCGATGTTGTATGGATTAGAGACAGTGGCATTGAGTAGAAGACAGGAGGATGTAGCAGAGCTGAAGATGTTAGGGATTTTGTTGGGAGTGATGAGGATGGACAAGATTAGAAATGAGTTTATTAGAGGGACAGCGCATGTAGGATGTTTTGGTGACAAGGTGAGGGAGGCGAGATTGAGATGGTTTGGACATGTGCAGAGGAGGGACATGAATTATACTGGTAGAAGAATGCTGAGGATGGAGCTACCAGGTAGGAGAAAAAGAGGAAGGCCAAGGAGGAGGTTCATGGATGTGGTGAGGGAAGACATGCAGGTAGTTGGTGTAAAAGAGGCAGATGTAGAGGACAGGGTGGTATGGAGACGGATGATCCGCTGTATCGACCCCTAATGGGAGCAGCTGAAAGAAGAAGAAGGAGGAGTAATACAAGTTGGCACTTGCATCCACCTTCACCATATTATATGATACAGCCCCACCCCCAGGAATCCCATAATTACATAATTACTACCAATGTGCAATTAAGAAGTTCAACATCAAATAAAAAATTCAAGCAACATTTACACTTTAAAACTAACACCCACTTAAATAAAACTGTAGAGTGACCAAAAGATGACTCAGTTTGACATATAAAAAACTATTTAATGGTGACATTTGAAAAAAATAAAATAAAATCCTGAGTTACTTCATGTGTAAAAAAAATATTAGAATATAGTGAATCATATATATATTTTTTAAATATTCATTATCTTGCATATAAAATGCCTAATTTGCCATTTTATGTATTCAATTACGTTGTATTGCCTTTTTGCTCCTAAAGCCCTATATCCCTGGGGCATATGAGAGCTTTTGTAATGAACGTTAGTTTAGATGATAATTGTAATATGTATGGGGAGTCAGTGAGAGGAAAGTCATACCTATGCCATGCTTACTAAAAGTCATCTGTGGTAGAATAGTGTCTCTTCCTAAAGAAACTAAACATATTTTCTCTCATTTTCAAACTAATTTCTTGCATGCAATCAATCCCCACTAAGAGCCAAACACCAGGATAATATAAAACTAAGCAGCACTTTTAAATAGTCGCTCTATATAATCCAGATGGCTGCTAGTTATGAAATGTTTGCTTGCAGACAGTAGGTGGTATGTTTTTATAGTCCAAGATGTGTTTGTTTATGAGAACCATGACTGCGTTTGACTTCCTTACATGCTATAAATATGGAATAATGTGTCATTTAACATTGCTTTTATTGTGTTTTGTTGGATCTTAGCTATTATTAACTATATACTAGACATAAGTATTATATAATATAAATATTTTAATATAGAAACATATGAAATTTGTCAATTAGTATATAATGTATATGATATGACTATTAAGAGAGGGAATTACTTTATCAGGAGAAAACTGTTGTTGGCATTATCACTACAGACAGATACAGTACAAATATAGAGGTATTTCTGTTTTAGGATTAATAATGCAAGTTACATTTACCTCTTAACCCCGTGTCTCTTTATGTACATCCTGTCAAAGCATGTCAAATAAATTGGTGGAATACACCCTGGATGGAACTCAGTTCATCATTTGCACAATCACACACATTTAGACACTTAGAGGCAATTTAAAGTAGCCCAGTGGGAGACTCAAGACAAAACCCAAGCTGTCACAGGGAGACAAAATGCACACAGCTTATTAACCTTGCCCAGAATGCTACCTGTTGCACACAAATGTTGCCTGAGTGCAAAAATCGTAGTTTTGAATTTGTTAGATGGTCATAAACCTTCTATTCTGAGAATTCAACCTTTTCATGTACATTTTTACTATTATATATTATCATTCACTATAAGAAAACATGTCAAAGAATTTTCCAAATGCTATAGATATGGTTAACAAGGTAAAAATAAATAAATAAATAAATAAACAGTTATTTATTTGATTTCTGTCTTAAAGGTTCTTTCTTGGCATGTTCTCCTTTCTACTATACCTTTTGTATTCTTCACCAAAACATTTCAGAGCAGCCTACCACTGCCTCCAATGGACAATCCTGTGCTGTCACTACTCACTAGGATCTTTCTATTTGAAAAGATTTTGGAACCCAAACTGTCACTGTTATCAAGTCAACAATCACCCTCACACTCTAATGATTTGTCAACCACAGAATAGAGAGACAGGAAGAGAAAAATCACAAAGCTTCTTTTATTGATTTTTTAGTCTGAGACACCTAAGGAAGCTTGCTCTTCCTCCTTAACTCACAAGCAGAGTGGAAAGAGTGATGCTGTGATTAAATGTATCTATGAGTTTAGAGAAGTATATGTTAAGCAATGCAACATAAGCATATAACCAATATAATTGTACTTTTTATGACGGATGCACACTGTGCGATTTTTAATAGTCCTTAGTGATTGTTGCTTGTTATACTCTACAAACAAGATCCAAATTCTATAGGGATCTCAGATTATGTAAGATCTCACTTGTCATATGTCAGACTGTACGACAGTCAAAAACTGACACAAGAAAAAGACTCGTCCGAAGTTTCAGCAATCAGTGACACAGTACGTTTAGACCCACATTCTCTCCCTAATTGTAGCTAGCAGCAAACAAAACAGTCTGTAACGTTATTTTTGTTCATGACATGCCTTAATAAGAAAAACATCATACAAACACAAGGCACTCCTACTTGTTCTTGGTTACACGGTTTTCATAGGAGTAGTCACACTGCAGGAAAGAATCTGAAATCTTCTGGCACTGCTAGAATTTCATGGGAGGATTGCAAAATGATTGTAACCGGTGTACATGTCAAACTAGCTATCAAAGACTACAGATTTTAGCCTCAGATTATAGACATTCTTTAGGATTTACAAAATTGTCTCAGACGACTAAATCAGTGTAGAAATCTCCTGGCTTTAGTCACATGTTGATGAAATTTTATTACAGATATGCAGTATAGTGATTATTGTAGATTTTCTTCCAGGTAAACACTGAAAGATAGCTTGGGAGGGTTAAGCTTGTGCTAGGGATACATTTGCATTTTTTGTGATTCATGCAAAAAAATAGAAAATAAATTAGTACATTTTAAATGCATTGTAAGTTAATGAAAATAGTATGTTTTATGCTCCTTGTTGTCAGTTTAGCATATTTCATTTTGTACCAGATTTATTTCTTTTTCATATTTCATAATGATGACGAATAAATATGCATTCATAACTCACATACAAAAGGAAAAATACAGACTTATTTTTACGTTCTACTCCATTTTTTGGTTTCACAGATAATGTTTAATGTTGTTTAGTTATATTTTTGTTAGATTTCTTTATAATAGTATAATATAATGTTAGTCCCCCTCCCATCTCTCTCTGTCTCTCTTCAACATAGAGTCACATTCTATGTTGATTGCATTTTTAGTTTGTCTGATTTTTTTTTGCAGCTAAATTATGTATGTTGCGGAGTGCAGCAATTTATAGCAGTGCTGTACATGGAAAAAAATGCACATAATATAGGACAAAAAAGTAGAGCAATATTTTGTACAGGCCATTAAGTTGCTTTATATAGATTACATACTGTACACGTAGCTATCAATTCTAGAGGTTATTTGCATGCATTCCCTCATATAAGGAATTTATAAAAATGTTAGCTGCTTTGTGAGTATAGCTTTACAAAACAATTAGAAAATGTTAAATTGTCCCTAGAGCATATAAAAAGAACATGCATCTAACTATCCTTTATACACATTGTGTTGGTACTGTTAAGTTGTAAGAAATATCTACGCACAGAGTCCAATAAAAATGGTAAATATATAAATTATGGAAATAGAAACATTATCTACAATGTGATGTAGTTATATATTTATTTTAGCCTGCTCTTTTTTTTAAACAGCTTTTGCATCCTGTTCTACTTATGTGCCTTCCACCACTTCTAGAGTCAGATCTACATAATCCTGTCTGTTTAGACTTATTGTGTTATCAGCCACCCAATCCAGCCATTAAGGTTGCAAGCCACTGTGTGCACTCTTAGTGCCGGTCTCAAGCCCGGATAAATGTAGAGGGTTGCGTTAGGAAGGGCATCCAGTGTAAACATGTGCCAAATGAAAGTTGCAGATCACAAGTATCACAAGCCACTGGTATTGCTAGCCAACAAAATACTGGGTGGAAATTGGACTGCTGTTGGCCAGAGGAGGAGAAGGAGTGGAAGAATACATCTACAGAGACAACAGGGAAAGGTGAAGTGTAGGAGAGTGGAGGTTAGGGATGGTACTATAAATGTTGGTACTATGACACACTGGTAAAAGGAAAGAGGTAGCTATTATGATGAAGCAGAGAAAGGTAGATATGTTGTGTGTTCAGGAGACCAAGTGAAAAGGAATTAAGGCTTTAAACATTGGTGGTGGGTTTAAACTGTTCTATCACAGTGTGAATGGAAAAAGAAATGGTGTAGGGTTGAGTCTAAGGGAAAAGTACAATAAGAGTGTAGTGGAGAGGGAGGAAGAGTACAATAAGTGTGTAGTGGAGGTGAAGAGAGTTTCTGATAGGGTAATCAACATGTAGCTGAAAGTTGAAGGGGTGTTGATAAATGTCATCAGTGCATATGCTCCACAAGTGGGTTGTGAGATGGAGGAGAATAACAAATTCTGAAGTGAGTTAAATGAATGGTGGAGAGTGTACCTAGGAAAGAAAGTTTGGTAAATCGAGCAGATTTCGAGAGGCATGTTGGTGAAAGGAACAGAGGTGATTAAGAGGTGATGGGTAGGTATGGCCTTAAGGAGAGGAATGTGAAAGGGGAGACGGTGGTAGATTTTCCTAAAAGGATGGAAATGGCAGTGGGAAATACATATTTTAAGAAGAAGGAGGAGCATAGGGTGACGTAAAAGAGTGAAGGAAGTGCAGGAGATGCAACCTAAAGGAGATTGGAGACTGTAAGGTGTTGGCAGGGAAAGATGTAGCAAGACAGCATTGAATGGTGGTCTGTAGGATGGCTTTGGACCTGAAGGAGAAGAGAAGGGGAGTGAGGACTAAAAGATGAATTGGATGGTGTACACTGAAGGAGGAAGACTGTAGTGCAAGGTTCAGGAAAGAGGTCAGACAGGGGCTCTGTGGCGGTGAAGAGGTGATGGATGATTGGGCAACTACTGCAGAAGTGAAAAGGGAAACTTCTGGGTAAGAACTTGTCTATACTTCTCCATCAACATTCTCAAAGCATAGATTGAATCTGTAGTGTGGACGCATCAAACCATGCAACAGTATGGTTCTCTCAGTCTGGCTTCCACTACTCTTTCCCATAACTGCATAGTTTAACTGATCAACTTTATCCCTTTATCCCTCTTCACCTGCTGCCGCATCTCCTTGTATACCTGCTTACTTTTTTGTATCTGTCAGGGAGCACCCTGCGTCCTCGCCCGCACCGGCCCCGCCTACACGGAGCTGCTCGCCTGATTACTAACGCGGGGCACCTGATCTCCATCACCCACACGCACATATAAGCAGCCCATCTCCACAGCCACCTCGTCCGTTATTGTTTACCCACGTCACGCTGTCTGCTCCGCCATTCTCCGGCCGCTGCCAGCGCACCGTGGAGTGAGACTAAAACAGACTGCTTAATTATACTCCGGATTGCATTTGCTTAGGTGTGTGCGTGCTTTTCCCGACAAAACTTCATTAAAGACTTGTGTTGCGTCCACTTCGGCTTCCGCCTCATTCTCTGCATCACAGAATAACGGACCGAAGAAGAATTCACGAGCGGCTTACCTCAAGATGGATCCCCAACCCAGCGCACTTTCGGACTCCGTTCGGGACCTCGTAGCCACACTCCAAGCCGCCTTCCCTTCCGCGGCTGCTCGCCAAAGCCTCCCCGCTGCCACCGGCAGCCCCATGGCACTCCCAGCGACATTCTCTGGCGAACCCTCCGAATGCCGCGGTTTCCTCATGCAGGTAAATCTGTATATCGAGATGCAACCACAGCGATTCCCCACCGAACGGTCAAAGGTCGCCTTTTTTATCTCGCTCCTGTCAGGGAAAGCGCGAGCGTGGGCGCAATCGCTGTGGGACGCCGCGGGTCCGGTGGTAAACGCTTACGCGCCGTTCACCGCGCACTTCCTGGATGTGTTTAGCGCCGCCCCCGGGGTCCTCACAACGGCCGATCAGCTGCTCAGCTTGCGCCAGGGTGACGACACGATCTCGGATTACAGCCTCCGTTTTCGCACTCTGGCGGCATCTAGTGGCTGGAACGAGTCGGCGCTTCTCGGGGTGTATCGGCAAGGATTATCTCCAGAGATCCGGCAAGCTATGGCTGTCTATGATGACAAAGTGGGGCTGGAGAGTTTTATCCCGAAATCCATCGGCCTTTAGCAGCGCCTGGCAGCTTGCAGTTCCACACCACCTCAACCTACGCCCCCACTGTTGACGACACCACCTGGAGCGCAGGCGGCCGCCGGCGCAGAGCCAATGCAGTTAGGCTCCCAGAGACTGTCCCGAAGGGAGCGAAACAGCCGCCTGGTCACAGGTAAATGCCTGTACTGCGGTAAGCCGGGTCACTCGATCTCCAAGTGCCCCACACGCCCTGCGCGCACCGCGGTGAGTAGATGGACGAGGAGAAAGTGAAGGCTGTGCGGGACTGGCCCCTTCCAGAGACCATCAAGGAGCTCCAACGCTTTCTGGGCTTCGCCAACTTCTATCGCCGGTTCATCCAGGGCTACAGCCGGATCGCCGCTCCCCTCACGTCACTCCTCAGGGGTAAGGCACGAACCCTGAAGTGGACCCAGGAGGCCCAGGAGGCATTCCACGAGCTCCGCCGGCGTTTCTGCGATGCTCCTGTACTCCGCCACCCGAATCCCAGAAGGCCGTTCGTGGTCGAGGTCGATGCCTCCTCAACTGGTGTAGGGGCCGCCCTCTCTCAATGGTCTGGTTCCCCTCCTCGTCTCCACCCGTGCGCGTTCTACTCCCACAAGCTCTCCACGGCCGAGCAGAACTACGACATCGGCAACTAGGGAGCTGCTGGCGATCAAGCTTGCCCTGGAGGAATGGAGACACTGGTTGGAGGGCGCCGAGCACCCGTTCACGGTGATCACTGATCATAAGAACCTCCAATACATGCGAGAGGCTCGGAGGTTGAACCCCAGGCAGGCTCGGTGGGCTCTTTTCTTCACCCGGTTCCGTTTTCAGGTCACCTGCCGGGCGGGATCGCAGAACGGAAAGGCTGATGCTCTCTCCCGCATGTTTGGGCCGGAGGAACTCTGTGATCCAGATCCCATCCTTCCCCTCTCGCTCGTCGTAGGGCCCATCGTGTGGGAGGTCGACGAGGAGATCCGCACAGCCTCGAGCCAGGAGCCTGCCCCTGAGGGCTGTCCGGAGGGACGGGTATTCGTCCCCACCACCTGTCGGCGGGGTCTCATCCAGTCCGTCCACGAGGGGCTGGGTATGGGCCACCCAGGCGAAAAACGCACGGCCCAGCTCGTCCAACCACGGTACTGGTGGCCTGGCATGATCAGGGACATCAATCGCTTTGTCCAGGAATGTGCCTCCTGTGCCATAGCCAAGGTCCCACGTCACCTGCCCGTGGGGAAGCTTGTGCCGCTCCCGATCCCTCAGCGTCCCTGGTCCCACTTGGGCATCGACTTTGTGACCGACCTCCCTCGGTCCGAGGGCAACACTTGCATCCTAGTGGTGGTGGATCGCTTCTCCAAGGGCTGCTGCTTCATCCCCCTGAAGGGTCTCCCCACTGCCCTCGAAACAGCCGAGGCCTTGTTCCACCAGGTCTTCCGCACCTTCGGCCTTCCGGAGGAGATCGTCTCGGACAGGGGACCTCAATTCACTTCCCGGGTCTGGAAGGCTTTATTTCAGCTCCTAGGGGTTTCGGTGAACCTCTCCTCAGGTTACCACCCCCAGTCCAACGGCCAAGCGGAGCGAAAGATCCAGGAGCTGAGCCAGTACCTCCGGATCTACTGCAGCCAGGACCAGGGGAATTGGTGCCGTTTCCTGCCCTGGGCTGAGTACGCACAGAACTCACTCCATCAAGACACCACGGGCCTCACCCCCTTTCAGTGTACGCTGGGTTTCCAACCGCCCTTATTCCCCTGGTCCGACGAGCCCTGCAACGTGCCCGCGGTGGATGCCTGGTTCCGAGAGAGCAACCGGGTTTGGGAGTCAGCGCACACTCAACTACGTCGGGCGGTCCGGAACACCCGTAGACATGCCGATGCTCGTCGTCTGGAGTCGTCGCAGTTCCGCCCTGGGGACCGGGTCTGGCTGTCTACGAGGGACCTGCGGCTGAAGCTTCCATGCCGTAAGTTGAGCCCCCGATTCATCGGGCCCTTCAAGGTGGTCCGGCAGATCAATGACGTGTCCTACCGGTTGGAGTTGCCGCCCAGGTATCGTATCCATCCGACCTTTCATGTGTCCCGGTTGAAACCTTATGTCTCGTCCGCCTCTTGTCCTCCAGGTGACCCCGCGGCGCCCGTCCAGCCAGAGGTTGTGGATCAGCCAGAGGTATATGCGGTCCGGGAGGTGTTAGATTCCCGGCGGCGCGGGGGTCGCCTCGAGTACCTGGTGGACTGGGAGGGATATGGTCCGGAGGAGCGGTCTTGGGTGGCCAGACGGGACGTGCTGGACCCGGCACTGCTGGAGGAATTCCACGCCGCTCACCCACGTTGCCCGGCGCCCAGGGCTAGGGGCCGGCCTCGTCGCAGAGTCAGGGCGTCCGGAGTCGCCCCTGAGGGAGGGGGTGGTGTCAGGGAGCACCCTGCATCCTCGCCTGCACCGGCCCCGCCTACACGGACCTGATTACTAACGAGGGGCACCTGATCTCCATCACCCACACGCACATATAAGCAGCCCATCTCCACAGCCACCTCATCCGTTATTGTTTACCCACGTCACGCTGTCTGCTCCGCCATTCTCCGGCCGCTGCCAGCGCACCGTGGAGTGAGACTAAAACAGACTGCTTAATTATACTCCGGATTGCATTTGCTTAGGTGTGTGCGTGCTTTTCCCGACAAAACTTCATTAAAGACTTGTGTTGCGTTCACTTCGGCTTCCGCCTCATTCTCTGCATCACAGTATCTTTCTGCCAATCCCAATTTATTTTTGCTAAACTCTTTCTGATTATGCTTTCCTGTACGTCCTCATGCCAACACCACATCTCTTTGTCTTCCTTTCTCTCACAAGATGTAACACCAAGGTCAGAAGGAGTTGCATTGTGTGTTTGTGGATCTAAAGAAAGTGTAGGACAGGGTGCCAAGAGAAAAGTTGTGGTATTGAATAAGGAAGTCAGAGGAAGCTTCAGAGAAGTACTAGTAACGCGGTTCTGTAACCCAGTTACTTTTGACAGTAACTAATACTGTAACGCATTACTTTGTAAATAAATTAACTCTGTTACCGTTACTGTATGGTGCGTTGTCTGTTATTTTTTTAAATAATTCATTTTGGCTGAAGTGTAGCCTACAGCCTAACCTGTTTACAGCAGCGACACATTGTAGGATTGGTGGATGCCAACCACTGTAAACACGAAGAAGACGCATATTCAAGTATGTGCGGCAGTAATGGTGAGTCAAGGCGAGAGCAAGACGAGTTTCTCAAAATGGAAATATAATCATTATTTCACTTTAGTTGAGCATAAAAACAAAAACGTTTTAGTCAAATGTAAGCTGTGTCTTTCTGGTTCGAAGGTCGTATCTACTGCGATAAAACAGCAATTCCTATCTATCGAAGCACCTTCAGAACTTCCATGCCTCGACGAAGATAGAAGCTAAGCCGGTGTTCTGTTTTACATTGTTGATATTTTTTATACGTAAGCTGTGAAAAGAACATTTTAAAGGGCTCAACACAACAGCTTTTATGATGCATAAGCCACTTTTGTTTTTGATTCTGTATATATTATTCAGCTTGTTTTGTTATTTATTTCAGAAGTCCTTATGATATATTCAGTTACTTTGAATTAAGTAACTGGTAACTGTAACTAGTTATTATTTCTTAGTAACTAGCACAACACTGCAGAGAAGTATGCGAGGGTGGTTCAGGACATGTATGAGGACAGTGTGACAGCAATGAAGTGTGCAGTAGGAATAACAGAATGGTTCAAGGTGGAGGTGGGACTGCATCGATAGCCCTTTCCTGTTTGCATGGTGATGGACAGGTTGACAGACGAGATCAGACAAAAGTCTCCATGGACTATAATGTTTGCGGACGATATTGTTATTTGTAGTGAGAGTGAGCAGCAGATTGAGAAGAGGAGTAGGTGGAGAAGGGGTGATTTCTAATAGAAGGGTATCTGCAAGAGTTAAAAGAAAGTTTTATAGGACTGTGATGAAACCTGCTATGTTGTATGGTTTAGAGACAGTGGCGGTGACAAAAAGACAGGAGGTGGAGCTGGAGGTAGTAGAGCTGAAGATGCTGAGATTTTCATTGGGAGTGACGACGATGGACAGGATCAGAAACAAGTTTATTAGAGGGGCAGCGCATGTAGGACATTTAAGACACAAAGAACAAATCCAACAGATAAATATTCAATGAACTCTGACAAAATCTTGCAGTGAGTTATAGTTGTAATAAAAAGCATGGTGTTACACTGGGTAGCTTCTAAGATCTTCATTTTCCTCCAATGTCTTAAAAATGTTCTTGTTTTGGCTCCTGATAAAAGATAAACGTTGAAGAAATGTTAAAATGTTGAGCGAAAGGACAGACACTTCTTTGTGAATGTTCTCAATCTGAGAGAGTCTCAATCAACCTAACTGCACTGCAGAATAAATGACGATGCACTTGATACATTTACATTTAGATGAAATAAACGAATAAGTAAAGCCCAGAGGACACATAAATCGTTTTTAGAGCTAGAGTGCTCTAGCAGAATCAAATGAAGTAAGACGTGTAAGAGGTTGCTTTTTTCGGCATATCAACTAAAGCGAATGCTGTTTAATATTTATGTATTTATTAATATTAATAAACATGGCTGCATTTCAGATTTAACAACAATAATCATAGAAAAAAAAAAAAACACCTCCATAATATTCCACTCTATATTTTGACTTGTGGCTTACAGCAAAAATGCTGCTGATTTAATGAATTTATTAGAGCATATAAAAGTACAGCATCAGTATGAAGGTAATGTAGTGTAATGTATAAAGCCATCAATTGTCATCCACAGCAAAACACACTATATGGACAAAAATTTGTGAACACCTAACTATAAGATTTGAATTTGATGTTTAAAATTCCATTTAAATATAACTTTTGCCTCTGGCTTTTATATTTTACTATACCAGACTCAATAGCATGATAATAACATGTAGAGATTTAGCCAATATAAGAAAAATAAACTGTGGCTGGGAAAAAAATACATGCTGCATAAAGTCTTATCTTTATTTAAATAAACGGGCAAAATGCAAATGATATTTCTCAAAAAGCTGAGGTTTACTTTTTTTGGGGGGGAAAAAAAAATACATACAATTAAGTTGACAGAATAATAATCAGTCTACATTGTGGAGATCAGTGTTGGGCAGTAACGCGTTACTGTAACGAAGTTACTTTTGACCTTTTATATAAAGTAACTCTGTTACGTTACCATATGGTGCGTTAACCGATATTTGTATAAATAAATAAATTTCGGCTGAAGTGTAGTCTACAGCCTAACCTGTTTACAGCAGAGACGCATTGTAGGATTGGTGGATGAACCACTGTAAACACAAAGAAGACGCACTGTGGGCGTGTCTCCATTTATTCAGGTCCGTGCGGCAGTAATGGCGAGTCAAGGCGAGAGCAAGACGAGTTTCTCAAAGTGGAAATATGCTCATTATTTCACTTTAGTTGAGTACTTCTTAGTCAAATTTAAGCTGTGTCTTTCTGGTTCTAAGGTAATATCTACTGTGATAGCAGCAACTCCAGAAACTCCATGCCTCAAATTAGCTAAAAGCTAAACCGTTGTTACGTTCTACATTGTTGATAGTTTTCATACTTAAGCTGTGAAAGGAACATTTTTAAGAGCTCAACACAACAGCTTTTATGATGCAGAGGTCACTTTAGTTTTTGATTCTGAATATATTATTCAGCTTGTTTTGTTATTTCTTTCGGAAATCCTTGTGATATATTTAGTTTGTTCTGGTCTGACTTAAATAAAATAGTGTTTAAAAATTACTTTGTGTTTAAGTCAGTTTTGTGTTTGTATAGACCATAACGCATAAAAGGCCATTAATGGGAACATTAAAAAAAACGTTATTCAAAAAAGTAACTAAAAAGTTACTTTTAACAGTAACGCATTACTTTTTGGTGTAAGTAATCAACAAAGTAATGGAGTTACTTTTTGAATAAAGTAACGAGTAACTGTAACTAGTTACTATTTCTTAGTCACTAGCACAACACTGGTGGAGATGCATAACTAATCACAGTTGCGGTCACAGCCTCTACAGCCATACAAACTACTCTTAGGCCTGGGCATCCCCAAAACAGGTTAGTGTGCTGACACCAAACAGCAGAATTAAGAAGTTTACAGCAGAAAATCAGAACATAATTATTTATCACTGACAAAATCAGTAAAGAGTAGACACAATTGCTTTTTGCCCCTTTTGTTAATAACAAACTTGGAGCAAACAATTAAATCAAAGCATTTATTTTTTTTTCTGTCAAGAATTTACACTGATGTTAGCCCCAAGTGTACTTCTCAGGAATCCACCTGCCACGCCCTCTTTGGTGGCTGTCATGCCTCCGCACTCTCTGGTGCTCCAGGCTTAATCACGCACACCTGGGGCTCATTATCACTCAGCCCCGCTACTACATATGCCCCTCACTCAGTCACTCATTTGTCCGTTATAGTATGTGTTTGTTGTTATGCGCTGTTGTACGTATCCGTGTGTGTGTGTGTGTGTGTGTGTGTGTGTGTGTGTGTGTGTGTGTGTGTGTGTGTGTGTGTGTGTGTGTGTGTATCTCTCTCTCACTCTCGTGATTAAACCCGAGCGAGCTGTACTCCGGCTTCTGCCTCCCATTCATTCGCTCTCTGACAGTACTCTTGTATAAAATGAATAAATCTCCTTCTTGTTTTTAGTTTTAAACTAATTGTACTGTCTAACAGTCCTGCTAACTGCAGTAAAATTATTTAAAGCTTTGAAAACAGATACACTAAAAATTGTCTTGTACCATGCTGAGAGGCAAGTAAGTAGATTTCTTATACTTCTTGCCATGCTACACATTCTTCTAAAATGAGGATGCTGTAAGGTAGTTGTTGTTGCAAACAGAATGTGATTTTCCACCCCCTTAGGAGAGAATTACTATGCTTCATTACCTCCATTATCAGCTTCTGCTATATTTAGCCATACTACTTCTATCAGGAATTCAGTTGATTCACATGTTTGGCAGATTTATTATTTAGGCAGAAAAAGAAGGATTGCAGCACAAAGTTAAACATGTAAAAATCTTATAATAATCTATCATATAATTAATATCTAATCAATGTAGCGATTACTTCATTAAAATTAGTTAATAACGATTAGTGTTATCCCAACTGGAGGAATTATGGTCAAGAGTAAAAATAGAGACAATAAAATACTGAGGCTGATATTGATATGTGCAATTTTGATACTGGAAGGGGTTTGAGAGTGGCTCAAGAATGTATTACAAACATAAAACAAGGCATTTCATTTGAATGGCACTCTATATGTATGCCATATTATATTGCCCCCTCTCAAAGCATAAACATTGTGTCTTATGTCAAAGGACCCTTTACACAATAGCTTCCAAGAACTTCTCCCAGAACACAACACAGCATACAAATATGGCTGCCCGAGACTTAACTTTTTTATTACATCTGTTCCACTAATCACTGATATCCAGTTGTACCTATCCTCTGTGGAGTGATGCTTAGTGCTCTACACTACTACACTAGGAGAAAGGAGAAAATGTAATTAACTCAAAGCTACTTTGAGGAAGGACATTCATATGCAGTGATGTTGGAGATGCTGGCAGTAGATCATGACATAAGGTTTAGTTTGCACACTTTTACACATACATTCTAACTTTCTCCTGCCACAGTTTGTTGTACTTTAGACGCTTTATGGTCAAAGGTTCTCCATCTAAGAAATTTCACAGTGAAGGACTTTGAACTATCTTTGGACTTGTAATAAACTATAACAAATACGACTTACTTGTTAATAATATACTTCTAATGGGAAAATTTTATATACACAAATCAAAATACTTGAAAGTGAAACCAACGTTTTTTGCATTTTATAATGAGTTTATTTCTTAAACTCTGGCCGCAGCGTTGAGAGTGCCGCATCCTAACCACTAGACCACCGGGGATCACAAAAGCCCTTAAAGTGATTAAAAAGAGAAATGCAATGACTTTTTTTGTCCTTATCAGAAAAATATGATTTAAAGAATAAACGATAGCCTTGTTTATTTTCATCCTTTTTAATGTAATGTAATTTTATTATTATTATTATTATTATTATTATTATTATTATTATAAATGTTATAATTTTTTCCCCTCTTTCCCCTAAATATATGTGTACATATTTGTATTTTCATGCACCTGTTCTGTGTATTGTAATGTAAATTGTACTTGGTTTTGCCATGTTGTTGTATATGGCTAATTGCCTAAAAAAAAATAATAATAATAATAAAAATAATAAATAAATAAATAAATAATGACTGTTGTACTTCCTTTATATATCTTGAATGACAGGTGTCTTGTCCAATGATCAGTAAGTGTTCCATTCACAAACTATACCTACCTTTTTCCAGTTTGTCTGAATTTTTGTTGTGTTTTTGGATTTGTTATTTTGTTTTGGGATTTGTTAATTTGTTATTGCATTTTTTATTGTGATTATCGGATTTGTTATTTTGCATTCAGATTTGTTATTTTGTTTTTGCATTTGTTATTTAGTTTTTGGATTTGTTAGTGTTTTGTAATTTGTTCATTTGGGGGTTTTTTTATTTGTTAATGTGTTTTGCACTTCTCGGCCACCGTAAAAAAAAAGAAAAAAAAAACGTATAAAGAATGTATCTGCTGAATGTGTGTAAGCAGTACAAACAAACAACATGCATAAAAAAATGCAGTACTTACAAGTACATTTCTTGTAATAACGAGTCACAATCACTTCCACTGCTGCAAATCCTGGTTTATTTGGAAAGATATCGCTCCACTAAACAACATGCTGTAAAGTATTTTTGCCCCAACCAAACAATAGTGTTGTAATTTAGATGGTTATTCTTTTGTTTACATCACAGTACATGGTTGGTGTATTGTTTGTGAGTATTTCTGAATAACTTTTGCATAAAAAAACATCTTGGTGGTGAAAAAACAAATATGCCTGGTAAAATATAATGTTACAAAACAAATAAGACCACACACACAAAATATACAAATAAATAAAAAATACAGTAAAAGTGGTGGAATCTCGGGCTTTAATCTACACTCTATAAGCAGGTGTCGAAGTTTTTATAATGCACCTATCATATAAAACCTTTTGTTTCCAGCCACTAGCATTATGGAAACCAAATGATTGATGGAAAATGTAGCCAATGAGTGCAGGGTTCTAATGATATATGGGAGGATTTTATTCCCCACGTGGATGAGTCTTAGTTTTATTACTCTTTACAAACTCTTAGTGGTCAAAGCAGCACACGTGCACAGTGACTAACCAGGAAATGGATGTAGCTCTCGGTTCTGCTCAAACATCTATTTTTAGCTTGTGCTAACTGGGCTTTGTTAACAAAAAAAACTGTAGTTCATATATAACATTATAAAACTTATTATCTTTTTAAGCAATTTCAACTTTGAATAATCTTAGAGAAGTGTTTACTTTTCAAAGATATTTAAATTGTGTATGTAGCCCACTTTAATCAGGAACTGTTAACATTTAAATATAGGTAGGACATTTTCAGCTGTGGGTCCTAAAGGCTGTGCCGAAGGCTTACAGGTTAATGCTTGCAGCGCCGAACGTTGCTCCACCTGGCCTCCTGCACATGAGACGCCATCAGTGGTGGCTCGGGACCCCCGAATTCTCTCAAGGGGCAATCCACTTCAGACAAATCAAGGTCACGAAGCAAGCCCTATGTGTCTTAGATGTCTGGAGAGATCCCAGGTTCCGGTCGCAGAGCCCTGTGTTCCTGGTCATCATGTAACGCCTCACAGGTTGGGTAGTGGTCATGAATGGCCACTCTGTCCAAAGTCTTTGGGGGGGCCCTATCTGCTGTGGCACATAAACTGCCCAGAGATGCTGGCCGTGCTTCTAGCACTGAAGCAGGGGGTGGTCTGCACTCATGCCTCTTGTATAAGATAGCATGTCGGATCCTCCTTTCAGCCCAGGGAAAGCTCCTCTCCTTGAAGGCTGCGTATATCCCGGGTAATCTCAACCTCTAGGGCTGGACCTCATGGCTCAGGCTTGACCTGGTTGCCCTTCTCAAACAATCTCCCTGGGTGATTCCTCTCACAATAGTTCACCCCTGCAGAGAGTTGTGGAGACTGTGGTGGTAGAGACCATTCTCTAATCCAGACCCCTCTCCACGAGGAGGTCGTATGTCGCTACATGGTGCCTGTTTATTGTATGGTGCGAACAGAACCAATTGGATCCAGTTAACTGCCCGGTTGGTTTAGTGCCGAAATTCCTTCAAGATGCTGAAGCAAGATGCAGTTGGCGGCGTTCCAGCGGTATCTCCCTTGTCAAATGGCTGCTCGCCAGGCGAAGCCCAAAGACAGAGCTTTGCCACCCGGACCTCTCCGCTCTGGACGCCAGCTTGACTGGCAGCCTGGCTGCCAGACGTGTCTCAGTGGGTCCTGCGCACGGTAGAAAACGGGTTCTCGATTTAGTTTGGGTCCTCTCCTCCCCGTTTTATTGGGGTGTGTCCCACTTCCTGTCTCTCCTAAGGAAGGGGCCATAAAAGATGGTCTCTTCTTTTATTTAGAGGGTCTGGCTTCTACAGCCAGTACTTCGAGGTTCTGGAGAAGAATAGGGGGGTTGCATCCAATAAATGCTCCTTGAACCATTCGATTATGAGGCTCGGATCAGGATGCTCATTCCTGAAACGTCATGTCTCAGATTAGGTCAGAGGACCAGTTTGTCAAAATGGATCTAAGGATGCATACTTCCACATAACCATCCGAGCACTGGGCATGTACATCCACAGGACAAGTCCGTGGGTAAGTAAGAGAGGCAGCTGTCTGTCTGCTATGACCAATATAGGCAACAAGTGGACTCTCAGTGGGTGGATTGTGGACGCTATTTCATCTTTATATGAGTCCTCTGGTCTCCCCGCTCCTTGCTGTGAACGAACAGACACAAACGCTTAGCTGATGGATTGTGGATGCGATCGCATCCTCCTACAAGTCCTCTGGTCTCCCCGCTCCGTTCTGGGTCAGCGCGCACTTAACACTAAGTGTGGCAGTCTCTAAGGCTTGGTCCTCTGGAGTTCCCTCCATCACATCTGCAACGCTGCGGGCTAGCCTACCTTGCTGACCTTGTCAGGTTTAAAACATTGACTTCAGTTCCACTCCTTGCCCCTCAGTCCTTTGGCCTAGCTGTGCTCTTACACATTAGGCAGGGACTGGGCAGTCTGATAATATTAGACTCTCATTCCCAATGTGTTGTTGATGTGTCCCTGGTTCCCTGAGAGAATAAGATGCTGCATCTCCAGGCCACACTGCCGACATCCCTCCATCCCTGCAGCGCTTCCTTCCCTTTTAGCTAGCACCAGCATGACTCCATGTGCTTTTATATCTTACTGGTTGTGACGTCACCCCGCCGTTGACGCCACTCTATTGGAAGGATTACAGAGATGATTCAGAGTGTGGACATGGCTGAAGCATTCCCAAGGCGTTGTGGACGCAGCATCATGTTACCTCAGGAAACCAGGATTACATACATACTCTGGAGATGTTCTCTAATAAACCTTGATGTGATTCTCAGCAAGACAACACAGGATTACACAATGCGCTTCATCTGTGCACTGAGCAGCAGCTTGACATTTTATGCAACTGTTTTAGGATATTTAAATAGAATCTTTTTAATGTCAAACATTGGCAAGGGCAAAACAATCGAGCAATATATTTGTCACTATAATAAATGAATGTATTGAAACCTATAGAAAAGTTTGGATTTGCCAAATGAGCATGAGATCATGTTCACTGAAATGATTAATTCTTTGATTGCTTAACTACACTAAAATTATTCCAAGTGTAGCAAAGACCTGCAATCCAGTTTTTCTGAAAGTACAAGCAGAGCAAAAATATAAGTAGAGCAAAAAATATTAACACATTGTTTATTTAGAGTTACAATAAGTAAGATCACATATGGTGTGTCTAACATGGCTGTAACTCAATCAGTATTTATGACAGTGGCAAGCTGTTAGGTTCAGCAAAGCCTAAACACCATTATTTAATTAGGTTTTAATATATTTATTTTTCAACAATATGTGCTAAATGATTCCCAATGGCCTATTATCTTAAGTTCATAGTGTAATATCAGTTGTGCTGTTTACAGTAGTGTATGATTATGTTTGAGTTTTGATCCAATCATATTTTAGCCATCACATGTTGCCAGGAACAAGAGAAATCATCTCTCTGGTACGTATGTAACCCTAGTTCCCTGAGTAAACAAGACACTGCATTGCAATGCTTTGGGAACACTTCCTCGTTGTCCTCACTCGGAATCATATGTAATATGTCCATTGGAAGGTTCGGGTGACATCACAACCTGGGAGCTATAAATGGAGTAAAACCGGCACCAGCTTCTGTAAGAAAGAAGGAAGTGCTGCAGGGACGCCAGCAGGTTGGCAAGGGGACGCAGCGTCTTCTTCCACTTAGGAAAATAGGGTTACATACATAACCTAGAGATGTTCCTTTTCAGGAACTCGAGCTGGGTCACAACACTTTGGGCAAAACAAGATCGAAGGACAAAAGAGCCAGGAGTGGCACAGAGGTCAAAGGTATAAAACCTGACAAAGGTCAGCAGGGTGGACCTGCCTGTAGCATCACAGAGGTCTTGGAGGGACACTACAGAGGACCTGGCCTTAGATGCTGCAATCTGGGTCGAGTGTGCTTTGATCCTGAACATAGCGTGGCGACCAGAGGACTCATAGAAAGACATCAAATAACAAGCAGTTCTGACTTCCCTATGGATGTAGGTGTCGGGTGCTTGCACTGGACACAGCCATTCAGTTTTTTTGGTCTGGGGCCTGGAACGGAGAAGGATAGATTGCCTTGAGCCTAACAGGTTGTGGGAGGGCTGAGGGCACCTTGGGGACATAACCCACTCTAGGGTGCAAGAAGGCAATGGCCATGCCTGGAGTGAACTCCAGAAAAGACGGGGGCACAACTAGGGGCTGTAGGTCACCTACTTTCCTCAGAAAGCAGATAGCCAGCAGAACCCCAGTCATAACTTTGAGATGCCTCTATGAAGCCTAAGTCAGGGGCTCGATGGGGGGGCTCAGATAGAGGTCCCACTAAGGCACTCTAGGTCGCAATGGAGGCCTCAGCCATCAGGTGCCATGGGAAGATCGCGTTTTTCCCAAATTTGCTTCACCACATGAGGCTGGAGCCTCTAATCCCCAGGTCTCAACTCCTGCCTCATTCAACCGGCCTGGGATATATACTGCTCTAAAGGAGAGGAGCTTCTTGGGCCAACAGAAGTATCTGGCATGCCAGCCTGTACAGGGGGCTGTGAACGCATACCCCCCTGGTGGTTGATGTACGAGATCACAGAGGTGTTGTCCAAACAGATCAACAGATGGTGACCTCTGAGGTCCGGGAGGAAATGCTTCAGAGCAAGAAGCATGGCCAGCATCTCTAGGCAATTGATGTGCTATGGTAGATGGGGCCCTTCCCGTGCGAGACACGTCTATCATTAGCATTACACGATGACTGGGAACTTCCAGCACGGGGCCTAGAGATAGAAACCCAGGATCTTTCCAAACACTTAGGGAATGTCAGTCTTCTTGATCATATAAAAGGGTCCTGAGCCAACACTGAAAATGCCTCATGTGCAGAAGGCCAAGTGAAATCACATTGGCATCCTTTAAATCTACAATGACAACAACAGTCCTCGGATCTAATCTGAGACATGACCTGAGGGTCAGCATTTTGAACCTGAGTCTCAGGTAAACAGTTTAGCTGATATAGATCCAGGATAAGACGCAACCCACTGTCCTGTTTGGAAATATGAAGTACTATGAAGTATTGGCTGTAGAACCTGGACTCTTTGTCGGGGACTTCTGACGGGTTGAGCCATAAATGCCTCTCAGTGAAGGCTGACTTTGAGAGCCAGGTCTGCCAAATGCCCGAGCTCTTGCACCTGGCTGCCCGGAATGTCCTTCACATGCCCTGGAGAGATAGCTGGCTAGCATCTCTTCTACCCGAGGCATCACTCCACAACCATAATCATTCAGCCCCGTGACAACACAGAAGCATTCCCAAAGCGTTGCGACGCAGCTCGAGATCCTGAAAGGGAACTGCCTTGAAAACATTTGATTTAACAGTGCAAACACCTGTAGTGTAAAGTACATTAATGTAATGTTATTAGGTACATTAGAATCAGATTTTGAGTTGGGGACACTGGGGCTATCTAGCAAGTGTTCAATAACATTTGCATTTTTACATCATTTGATTGGATGGTCAGAGAGTGCACTAGTCAGAGCTACTGTAGCAAAACACATTTGTATCAATGTGCACAAGCTTAAATATATTTGTGTAGACTTAAAGATTTTTTCTTTCTTTTCTCAATGGCTGATAGTGAATAAGAAATTTGGTGCCAATTAAATAAAAAAGGCTATTTTCAAGATTTTCAAGAATTTTTTTCATAAATAATCCATGTCATTCATTCAATCATTCATACATTTGTATATTCATTCATTCATTCGTTCATTTATTTATTCATCTTTACTAACAGCTTCATCCTGCTCAGGGTCATGGTGCCTCCACAGCCTATCCTAGGAGCATGAGTCTGCTTCACTGTGCCACCCTACATTACAATCACTGGGTAAAAAATTATTCCTTGTTTTCTGTCACAGTAGTATAACCAACATCAAAATAAATTAATTTATTTGTTTCACTAAATTCCATGAACTAAATAAAAAATATTAAAATAAAAAGTTAAAGTGTGAAAAGGTGAATCACTGTATTTCAGAGTAAACATACCAATACAACACAACTAAACACCAGAAAGAATAATACATGCACTCTAGTACATATATGCATGTAAATGCACAACACAATTAAAAAGAATTAACAGAAAGTAACTCAGAACTGTATGTTAGAATAAGTGTATTTAAGTAACACTTTATATTTTGAGTCTGCATTTGATCTCCTTTTTTAGATAATACAGTGCCCTCCACAATTATTGGCACCGCTATTCAAGATGTGGTCGTTGACTTCAAAAAATTCTCTTTTTTTTTTTAAAACAACATAGAACCCAAATGCAAAAAAAGAGAAAAATCCAACCTTTTATTTAAGTACATAACTTTGGTGGTAAAAAAATCACACATTTAGAAAAAAAAAAAGGTATATTCTGCATATAAGTTCTATAAAGAGTCTATATACCTGCAATGTTTACACCTAGTATTAATATTAACATAAGACAGAACAAAAAAAGGGGGAAGAATTTTTTTATATACCGTAATTTCCAGACTATAAAGCGACTTATATAAGCCGCACCCACTGAATTTGACAAAGATTTTTATATTTAACATAAATAAGCTGCACCTGTCTATAAGCCACAGGGTCTACACTGAAACTAATGAACTTTACATGAAAGGCTTTAACGAAAGACACTAAATGCAATATGTTGCGCTTCTATTAGGAGCATAGCGGTATTTTGGGAATAGCGGCCAACGCAGTCTTTCCGGTATTACTGTGTGTGTGTAAGACTGAGCATTATGTCCTTTTTATTTTCTGATGCTTATTTCTAAGTTTCTTTGACTAACCCATAACGCTGTTGCCAAGAAAAATAAAAAAGCATGAGTTTTGGAAGCCTGTCTGTGCTTATATGATTTCTGTTGCAACTGGAGTTTTAGTGAGCTCTCCCTTGACTCAGACTCAACGCGTTAAGACGGCTTGTATCTAAACAGTAGCCTACCAAGTAAGTCATTGTTTACTGTCTTCCTCCTTTCTTTCACAACTACAGTGGTACCTTGACCTTCGAATGCATTAATGTACGAGTTTTCCGGTCACTTGGTCGATTTTTTTGCTTTGTTACACAAGCAAAAAATTGAGGTACGAGCTCGAGACGCCACTGCTAGATGGCAAAGCGAAGCCAGAAAGCGAAGACTGTGACGAAAATTAAGATAATCGAAGAAGAAAAAGTAATAATTTTAAAGTTTAGGGATACATAATGTATAGGAGTGATAGTAAAAAACAAGTTTTCCCTCCGCCTTTGCCCCTCCTCCACACACACAGACACACACACACACACACACACACACACACACACACACACACACACACACACACACACACACACACACCGGCATTTTCGTTAGGTCAAGTTGTCTCCTCTCCAAGGAAAATACACTGAATAAAACCTTATTATATCTTTACATACTCTTTCTATTATGTTTTTATATGAAGTTTGTTATTCATAAATGTATTTTCCAATTTAATAACATGAAACATGAAAACTGGTGTAATTTTGAAGGTTGGAACTGAATAATGCCTTTTTAAGTATTTTCAATATGGAAAACTGATTTGATGTGCGAGCAAATTGAGATACGAGCTAGTCTACGGAACGAATTAAACTCGTAGGTCAAGGTACCACTGTATTTCTCTGGAGAGTTTATCTTTTGTCATACTACCGGTGGAAGTTTTTTCTCCCGATGCTGTGCAGCTCAGAACATAGGTGAAGTGCGTTTTTTCGTTTCCGTTTGAAAATGTAATTGGTCTCTTTAACACATATAAACTTAATGCCATGTTTGGCTTACCTTGTAAGAGGTAACAGGTTGGAGAAATTTTTGACACGGTCACATTCGACATATACAATGCTTGTCAAATGCTTTGGGAACACCCAGTCTTTCATTATTTTTGAGACACATGCATGTTCCTTTTGTGTACATCAAAACTATGTAAAAGGCAATGGAGCACTAGAAATGGATAGTGAATGGCTGCAAGAATGTTCTGTGGACAGAGTCCAAATTTGACTTTTTTGGCTCTAACAGATGAACTTATGTAAGATGGAGAACAGAAGGGAAGACGTTAGCAGACTGCTTCTGGAGGTGAAGGCTTAATGTATTGGAGTTGTTTACTACATACTTTAACGCCATGCAGTTTAATCTTGACTGCGGCTAATCGAAACTTTACCATACAAGACTTAAAGCATAAATCCAAGATCTGTAAGCGTTTTTTAGAGAGCATATAGTAGTGTGTTATCTATTGTGGAATAGCCAGCTAAGTCACCACACCTAAATCCTATTTAACTGCTCTGGGTCAACTGGATTGCAAGGTCAAAATGAAATATCCAACTAACAAAGCACATCTCTGGCAGATTTTACCATTACAGCTTTTAAGATTTTAAAGCTCTTAATCATGCTTAGGGAGGATTTTTCATTTTTCATATTTTTGTATTTTTATAAATTTGTTTGTTCAGGTATGTTCATGCCATTAAATTACATTAAATTAGTTTGTTGTATATAATCAAACATGCATGTATTTCTCAAAACAACAGGCAATGTATAGTGGAAAAATTAACTATTTTCAAGTCAAATGTGATTCTTCCCCAAACGGTTACCTGTTAAGTATACAATGTTTATGGTGAGTGATATCACCTATTACTTTATACAGTATAAAGCATGACGTGCTATTTTCTTTTATTTTGCTGCTATGTGCATTTAGTGAAAGTATTTGTTTAAATTCTTTGTGTAAAGGATATTATACAATTTTCCAAATATACTCAAGTATCAAAGTAACATGTTTTAATAAACTAGATGCTATACCAAACCGCTTGATTGATATATTGTACAGTCATTTGCTAGATGACAAAAAAAATATATATTTGAGATTTGCAGTATGAACTATTTAAACATGCTCCTGAGGCTACAGTGACCACTGTTCCTGCCCCTCTCCCCTCCGTGGATCTTCACACTTCTGTGCTGCTTGGGACGGTCTCTCATCAACACCTTGGGTGGTTCCATGTAATTCCGGAGTAGAATGGGTGCTTTGAGGATGGATTGGAATGTAGTTAATGTCAACAGTCTGCTACACTGACTCAGGAATACAGTTCGCTTCTGATCCTCATCACTGTACCCCGCAACATTGTATATCTGCTTTAAATACACATTTGGTGCAACCCAGATGAGGATGGGTCCCCTCTTGAGTCTGGTTCCTCTCAAGGTTTCTTCCTTATGCCATCTCGGGGAGTTTTTCCTTGCCACAGTTGCTCATCAGGGACAAACATACTTACAAAGAACATATTTACGTTTAATCACCACATTATCTGTGTAAAGCTGCTTTGAGACAATGTTCATTGTTAAAAGCGCTATACAAATAAAAATAAATTGAATTGAACCTGAGAAGATCTAAATAAAATAATTAAGAAGTAATTCTTGGAGATTCTTGGATATGTACTTAGGTAAGAGTATGAATATTACATGTCACTGTTACTTAAGTAAAGTATAAATATGCTAGAATAATAGATAAGTATAGAATTTTCCTAACCCATGGTTATATTATTGTATATAATTTAAGTGTAATTACATAGGAGCATGCATCTTGTGCCCACTGTCACTAGCTGCTGCTTGACAATTCTCTTTCTCCTGCAAAAACAGTACTTTTCAGTTGCTTTGTGCTCATTAGTGTGTGAAGTGGTACCAGTTTGAACTGTTATTAAAAAAGTAAAAAACAGTTTTTAGAATTTAGTAATTCAGTGTAGGACTGATTGGTGAATAGCACTTTAGATGCTTAGATACCATTAAGATGTGACAAAAAAGTGACAAAAAAAGACAAAAAATTCACCAAAGATTTGGTATCTTTGAATCAGTAACAGAAAAATGTTAAACAGTGTTACACATTTTTGACATTTGAGAAATTACCTATTTCAAATTCCATTTGTTTTATTATGTATTTTCAACATTTTTAATTGTCTTACAAATAAGAACGTGGAATAAATATTAATTCAATAAGTTAATAGAAAATACTTTGAACAAAAAGTCTTAAATTACCGGTAATTAAAAAAAAAAATTATAAATGAATAATTGTGCCTATAAGCATCAAAATCAAGTGTCACTCTCACCACAAACCCAATAAATTAATAATAAGGCAAATTACACAAATATTAATTTTAAAAGTGTGACCCAAGGTTTTTAGTTTGTCTTAAAACTTTACATTTTACATCTTGTCATAGCCAAAATGACCAAATGGCCTTAACATGTAGAGCATTACACACTATTAACAAAGCATTTACTCCATTTTTTTTTTTGTTCTCTGAGTACTGATTTATAATTTATAATGGCACTTCAGTTTTGATATTTGGAAAATGTATATTCACCATGTAACCCAATTTAAATTATCTTTTTTAAATATATAGATATTAAAAATAACTTGTATATCTTGCAAATAAGAAAGGGAAAATATATGATATATGATCTATTTTATCTATTATCTATTATATATCTTGAGGGATTTTTATTATATGTGTGCAAGTAAAATAAAACCAAAACTCAAAATTATTTAATAATTGTTGCACAGACATGAGAAATATTTTTATAGACATCTTAAAGTGTAATTTCTACATCAAATAATTTACATTTAAATGTTTTTATTTTTTATTTTTTTTCTGTTTTGGTTCATTAATGCCTATTAGCATCTAAATTAAGGCTAAATTAATGCATTCAAAAATACCATTTATGTATTAAATAGTATTGTTTGTATCGAAATCAAAGTCTCACAAAAAAAGAAAGTTTCAAGAAAATTATAAAATCACAAGTGCCTTTAGCCTATTCAATAATAAATTTATTGACTGTAATTGTAACATAACTTTTATCGTAATGTATAATGACATTTAAGGTTTGTTTTCAGTGCAATGCTTCTGACATAGCAAGTCACATGACATGGCTCAGCTGACTTACACAACACCTGCAGTTCAGCTGAGAGGACTATACTCCTGACTGTAATCACTCTGTTGGTGTCTCAGTAGAGTTAACCAGTGGAGCAATGGTGCAGAAATATCAGTCACCTGTGCGGGTTTACAAATACCCCTTTGAACTTATAATGGCGGTAAGTGTGTTTTTTTACAGTTATCTATGTGTTTATATGTGTGCTGGAAAATGTCTCCCAGAGATATACCGCTAAATAAGTGTGTGTGTGTGTGTGTGTGTGTGTGTGTGTGTATATATATATAAATCATGTTGATCTTTTACAGTTTTTATTTTACTCACTCTTGGATAATACATTCTTAATTAATGTTTGAACATTTGTTTCTGGAAAAAAAAAAAAATATAATAACTCTATCCCAGTCTCTTTTTTTTCAGTAGAAATAAAGTTTGTTGCTACTTTTATATGGCTTTTTATGGTCTTTTATTGACCAAGTAAACTGTATCCAGTTACTGGACCGGTTCCAATCGGAGTGAATATTTAACCTCAGCACCTCTAACATCTGCCGTGTGTGGAGTGGATGAACTCTGCTCAGCAGAGATCCTGGTGAAAAGCATATGGAACCATTTTATTTATTTATTTATTTATTTGTTTGTTTCAGTATTTAAAGACCATTTCAAATACAGTGGCTTGGTAGGCCCTTGGCAGAAATTGAGAAATTGAATGACTAGGCATGTGCCTATAATGTAAAATTACTAAACATATCCATGTGCATGATTATACTATTATTAGCTGTTAGGCCGTTTATTTAGACTGTTTCTACTAATGAGATAAAGTCGTATTTGGAAGAGAATAAGAGTCCTTATTAAAAGAAATGATAAGACAGCACTGCGTGTGTATGTTTCTTGGAAAATACGATTACATTTCTGTTTACAGTTCGAAGGAATCCGAAACTATGGTAGGAAAAAATTTGTTTTCAATCCAGTGCCTTAAGTAACCTTCATAACTATGTGAATAAAAGGCAATATTTATAACCAAAAAAGTAGATTTTCACAACTACCTTATAATACCTATGTAGACAACAGACATTAAATAACAACATGATGTTTGTTAAATGTTTCATGTATGTATGTTTGCACCAAGCTAACTAAACAATTAGATGTTTTCTAACAACTTGTCTTTTATATGAATAAAATTGCAGTTTTGTCTTAAAAATATAACATTCGCCCACATAGTCCATAAAGTCCCAAAGTTACTTTTACATCAAAAATTAACACATTGCAGGATTTAATTTGATTCCTCAAAAATTTTCACTAAAGTATTGCATATACATTTGAACATGAGCAGGCTCAGTAAAGCTTTTTGCTTTGGCTATATATCTGTGTAAATATACCAGGAATGCTTGGTAATACAATTATTTCAATTGAAAAAAAATGTTTGGTAATAAGTAGTTCCTGATGACAATTATACCCTAAGGCAATTGAAATTCAACAAACAAGCCTTTGTTTTATTATTCTGTTTAACTTACATTAAAATAGATAATAAATGCAGCGTGATCATGTACAGTGCATGGTTTGGATAAAGTCAGCATTTTTTTTTTTTTTTCCGACCTCTGTCAAGACAAAACTCTTTGTCAAGGGTTTAAAATAACTTTGATGATTTATGCCCACTTTAGTTAATTGACAAAATTATACTTACCATATTTTTCGGACTATAAGCTGATATTTTTTCCCCCCATTTTGAACCCTGTGGCTTAAACAACAAAGTGGCTTATTTATTTTCCTCTGTTTTTCCCGGTTTCACAAACTTCAAGCCAAAAATTTGAACCCCATAACATTAAACCAATAAAATTTCCGAACGGAAACATAAAAAAACGCACCTCACCTGTGTTCTGAGCTGCACAGCTTTGAAAGAAAAAATCTTTTTTTTTTGGCACGATGATGCCAAAAGATAAACCCCCGAGAGAAATAGTTGTGCAAGGAAGGAGGAAGACAATGAACAATGACTTTCTTGTTAGGCTACTGTTTAGACACAAGCCATTGTAGCGCGTTGAGTTTGGGTCAAGGGAGAGCTTGCTAACTCCAGTTGCAACAGAAATCATATGAGCACAGACAGGTTTCCACTCAAAACTCATGCTTTTTTTTTCATTTTTCTTGGCAACAGCGTTATGGGTTAGTCAAAGAAACATAGAAATGAGCATCAGAAAACAATAAGGACATAATCCTCGTCTTGCACACACGCAGTAATACCGGTAAATGCAGTGCCAGGCTATTCCCAAAATATGTTCCTAAAGGAATCGCAACATATTTCACCTGTTAAACCATGTGTAATGTGTCTTTTGTTAAAGCCTGTGTAAGGTTCATTAGTTTCAGTGTAGACACCTGCGGCTTATAGACAGGTGTGGCTTATTTATGTTAAAACTAAAAATATTTGTCAAATTCAGTGCTTATATATCCAGAAAACTCGCCACCAACTTAAATGTTAGCACTTTTTACCTAAAAAGTACATTCTGCATGCCCAAAAAAATATATTTCTTTTCAGAAGCATTTTTTTCCCAAATTACACCAAATTACATATACCAGAGTGTGGTATTATTGCTGTTGCTGTTTCCTTAACAACCAGGTAGCACATTTAACAGCTGCATCACTGAAATCCCTATTATCATCTGCCTGTTGTTTCTTCATCTGCACCATTCAAAATTCATCAAATTCTTGCATTTTCCATCATGACGAGTCTGACAATAAGGCCAAATATACTTTCAGCACTGATGTGTGCTTCAAAAAAATCAAATACAATAGTTTTCCTCTTATCTCTGTGTAGGAACTAGGATATTTTTCTTAAAAAACTCTCATTAAACATCAAATATCTACAGTGCCCTCCACAATTATTGGCACCCCTGTTTAAGATGTGGTCATGGACTTCTAGAAATTCTCCCTTTTTTTTAAACAACATAGAACCCAAAAAAACTTGAAATCATGTGTGCCACAATTATTGGCACCCCTGATGTTAATACTTTGTACAACCTCCTTTTGCCAACAAGACAGCACTTAATCTCCTCCTATAACATTTCACAAGATTGGAAAACACAGAGAGAGAGAATTTTGACCATTCTTCTTTGCACAATCTTTCTCGATCATCCAGTGTCCTGGGTCCTCTCTTATGCACTCTTCTCTTTAGCTCGCCCCACAGGTTTTTGATTGGGTTGAGGTCTGGGGACTGAGATGGCCATGGGAGGACCTTGAGTTTGTGACTGCTGAACCACTTTTGTTTAGATTTTGCCACATGTTTTGGATCATTATCCTGCTGAAAGACCCAATGACGACCCATCTTCAGCTTTCTGGCAGAGGCCATCAGGTTTTTATTTAAAATATCCTGGTACTTCAAAGCGTTCATAATGCCATGCACCCTAACAAGGTTCCCAGGGCCTTTGGAAGAGAAACAGGCCCACAGCATCACAGATCCTCCACCATACTTCACGGTGGGCATGAGGTGCTTTTCGGCATACTCATCTTTTGTTTTACACCGGACCCACTTAGAGTGTTTGTTGCCAAGAAGCTCAATCTTAGTCTCATCTGACCAAAGCACACGATCCCAGTTGAAGTCCCAGTACCGCTTAGCAAACTTCAGACATTTACATTTGTGAGTTTTAGTGAGAAAAGGCTTTTTCCTTGCATTCCTTGCAGCTTGTTGGCATGTAGAGAGCGTCTGATGGTTGTTTTGGAGACTTTGTGACCCCAAGATACCACTCTTTGATGCAATTCTGTGACGGTGAGCTTGGGAAATTTTTTTACTTCTCTTACCATCCTCCTCACTGTGCGTTGTGGCAAGATAAACTTGGGACCTCTTCCAGCCTTGTTTGTCACTGTTCCAGTTGTTTTAAACTTCTTAATGATTCCTCTGACTGTAGATACCGGCAAGTTAAGGCGAGTGGCTATTTTCTTGTAGCCATTGCCTGACTTATGAAGGTCGACACACATCTGCCTTACTTGAATGGTGTGTTCTCTTGTCTTTGCCATGTTGACAAATGGGTAAGAGAATTAGGCCTCTGTGTCACGTCATATTTATACCCCAGGGAAACTGGAAATCATGAATTACTAATTAAAAGTCCCTAGATACCCTGACCAAAATTAGCAACTACAGAAAAATATATGAAAAAAAAAACGATTCAATTTTTCAGCGGAATTGTTAGGGGTGCCAATAATTGTGGGACACATGATTTCAAGTTTATTTTTTTTTCTAAATGTATGATTTTTTTTACCACCAAAGTTATGTACTTAAATGAGGGTTGGATTTTTCTCTTTTTTTTTGCATTTGGGTTCTATGTTGTTTTAAAAAAAAAAGGAGAATTTTTAGAAGTCCACGACCACATCTTAAACAGGGGTGCCAATAATTGTGGAGGGCACTGTAGCATGCAATTGAAGATTTAAAGATCACAATCACTTTTTGTCAGTTGCTAAATTTATAGCTATGAATGTATTGCTCTACTTTGCCCCCATCATAATAACTTTAATTAAAGAATACATTTAGAATCTTTCGAATCAGTTATAAAGAAACATCATCTAAACACGCTCTAAATAAAAAAATGTTTATCTTTATTTGGCTAGTTCAAGCTTGTGGGCTGTATATTTGCCCTGTCTAGGTGCTTGTCAGTATATGACTAACATTGGCTAGCATGAGACTGAACTAAAAGTGAACTACCTATCGAAATATCAGCAATTGTGTACGTCCCTCAGGATAAGGGCATCTGTTACATGGGTTTGTGATATTGGATATGGGATATTGGTGGTTGCTAAAATTAGGCAGGCTGCTGTATATGACATGCTCCATCTTTGGCTTTTTTCAAAAGAAAATGTTTTGACATATAATATAGAATTAATAATTTAATGAGCACTTCAAAAACTGAGCTGATGTGAATAAATATTACATAAATTTTGACATTATTTGGCAGACTTATCAGAGCGACTTACATTTATTACATTAATGCAACTGAGCATTTGAGGGTTAAAGGTCTTTCTTAAGGACCTAGCAGTTACAGCATATTTGTGCTGGGAGTTTATGTTTACATTTACTTTTACTGCATTCAGGATACACCCTTGTCCAGAGCGACGTACAAAACTGCTTTGAGTCTCTACGAATAAATAGATCTACAATATTATGCTAGACTACAAAATCAAGAGAAATCAGCCTACAAAATTTGTAAATAACAACCTTCTTATCAGAAGCTCAACATCTTACTCACCAATCTAAGATTTCCAACTGTCGATCCCTATATGACACAGTTGCATAGAGCTAAATTATATAACATTAATTTACAATACAGTACAAATTAGCAGTTTCCGGGAAATATACTATATAGCAATACAAACAATAATCTACACTTTTCAGAGGATCTTTTGAACACCAGCTGGCTACACTGATAAGAACATGTCCATTTGATTGTTCTCTTCACACAACACTGCACAGCAGGCTGTTTCTCATCATATCTCAAACAACTGACTTTTTTTTCAGTGTACTGTCTGTATTTACTGCCACTTAGTATAGTTATAAAATCAGCTTTGTTATTATATTTGCTATTATTTATCTATTTCATTCAAAATACAAACAATTATGTATATTTTTTTTAATTACGCAGACTGTTGTGACAGCATGGCAGTTTCAGGACAGTATATCTTTAAGAAACAGCTGTGTTTTGAAGACAAGTCCTGACAAGCAGTAGTGTTATGTATTGACAGCAGCTGAATCGATGACTATGCTATCGTGTTAGGTGACCACTTAAAAATATGCTGCTGATGTTTTTTTAGCTGGATTGTATAAATATATATTGGCTGTTCAGATTTACAGAAGATGTTAAATTAGGGTAGCACATTGCACTGTCACTACACCTTACATCAAACACAGACCTAATGCTGAGTCCTTCTCTTAAGGGGGCACAGGTTTTCAAATCACTCCTTATAAATTATCTTCACAGAGTGCCTGAGTCTGAATGAGTCAGCTAAGTTCTGTGTCTAGGTAAATTTATATGTTTACAATGTTAAACTAATCCACACATCCACCCCCGCACACACACACACGCACAACAGTTTATTTTTTTTATAAACATTTTTTTTTTCCTGCAGTTCCTAAAGCACTGAAATAGCTAATTATGATTTTGCTGGTCACCTTTCTTTTTATGTATATAGGAAATCAGACTGTAATAGCACAAACTTGAAAACAATTAATCCTTCACTATTAGATTGTGATAATGTAATAGTATGAAAAATTCTGGCACTATTTAGTTCTTGACGCATATTTAAATGAAAATTCATATGCCACTTAATTTCACATTTTCTTTTCTCAAAGGGTGAGAATATCATCAGTCATCGATTTTGTTTCAAAATATATTTTATTATACAGGGATGTCCTGTATAAAATTGGTTTTACTTCTTGAGTAAAGAGCAGGAATTAAATAAATAATAAAAAAACAACAGTTAACAATACATTTCTTTAATTTATCGAAAATCCTCTGTCTTTACCTGAACATTTCATAATATTGCTAGTTAATACACATAATATACTAATACAAATAAGCTATGGTTATGTAATTGTTTTAATATAGGCAGTTCTATAAGAGACATACATACAGGTGGGAAATATGGACTGGAATAGTTAACCAGTCATGAAAAATGTTTTATATTATCTCATTGATGACCTGTAGTCTGATAAGCCATAGTGTTAGTCCAGTTAAGTCCTGGAAAAGTGTGCCCAATTGCTTGAGAATCTCATTAGCTGTAGTTCTGTGCTCAACTGCTGTCACCCTGGCCCTTTATTCTTGCAATGTGAACACAGAAACAACTATAGCATATTGTTAAGTAAAAAAGAGTCCATTAGGATCAAAGCAGAAAGAAAAAAACAGTATTGTATAGGCCTAATATATCTGCAGGTTGCCTACAGTGGAGTGCTGTTTTTTAATGAAAGACTTGGGATAAAAATTTTAAGAGAGAAAGCATGTGTAGTTGCCGTATTCATATAAGATGTAAAGTCAGCTATATAAAACAATACAATGTAGAATGGAGGCTGTTTATTAAAGGTTCAAGGATTTGTTACCCTCATTATATGAATTAATATGAAACAAATAAATAAGTGCAAAATCAAAGATCTTGGTGTAAAGTTGGGCATTCTATGATTTGCTAGGCGATTTCATCTGCTTGGTGTCTTTATATGAATTGTAATAACAAATCCATAGCACATGAAACCAGGTTATGAGCAATATTTCATTATCTTCATGTCTTGTGCTTGCATGCTTTTTAACAGGCCTATGAGAGACGATTTCCAACTTGCCCCCTCATCCCCATTTTTGTACACAGTGACATCATCAGTGAAAGCCAGAGTGAGGATGGTGCAACTCACGTAATCGAGCGTAGGTGTGCTCTTGATGTGGAGGCCCCTCGATTGTTGAAAAGGGTAATTTCCACAAATTACAGCACAATAAGCTGTGTATGAAGTTATTGTATTTACTTGAGGCAGACTTACATTGTAGATTTTAAATTAGAATTTATTTGTACAATAAAATAACACTTCATGTACCTTATTTCCAACCCTGAAATTTCCCATTTCACTGATTTTAAGAAATAAAATACATTTTAAACAATAATTTACACAAAAATGTTTCATTCTGTACTAATTTTGTAATTTGCTCTTTTTTTTCCTGTATCATTTTGTCTGTTTTTGTACTTTATTATTGACTTACACACAGAGCTGTGCTAAATTAAAATTAAATCAGCACAGTTACCTGTTTATAAAGAACCTTAATACTTTCAATCTTTAATACCTACAGATAGCTGGGGTGGACTACCTGTACTTTGTGCAGAAAAACACACTTGACCGGCGCCAGAGGACCCTGCATATTGAGACTTTCAATGAGTCCTTTTCCACCAGGGTGATCGTCAAAGAGCACTGCAGCTACAGGGTCAGGAATGTAAACTACACTTGTTAAATAACTATAAATCAATTCTTAGGCCTAGAAACAGTTAAAGGACATTTTGATAATTCAAAATTGACCTTTATTTATTCACATATGACTCAGATAGGCTAGTTGTGATAACTTATCTCAGGTTTTAGAGTATGTATTAACCTAAATGATCTTCCTGTGGGTGCTTTGTAATAGTCAGCTTTAGTTTGCTTACTTTGGACACATGATATGTCACTGCATTGTACAAATCACATTCAGATCTGCAGAGACCGGTCCTGTACTCTTAAGAGCAACCCAGCACCATGAAAAATATTATTTAGCAAAATGTGTGGTTGAGGGTAAAGTTTATATAAACTGTGCATGCCCAATAATCTCTCCATAGGTGCACCCAGAAAATGAAGACTGGACATGTTTTGAGCAGTCAGCCAGCATGGATATAAAGTCTTTCTTTGGATTTGAGAGTACAGCAGAGAAGATTGCAATGAGGCAGTATGCTTCCAGTATTAAAAAGGTGTGTGTGTGTGTGTGTGTAGGCATCAAGTATTGATTAACCACATAAATAGTATTTTAATTGCATGTCCACACAAGGATGAGCATAAAAATATTTCTGTTATTAGGTGAGTTTTTTTTGCATTCAGGTTTCTTTTTGCAGAAAAAAAAATGCTTGGAAATCCCTTTCGTATATCAACTCTTTCTGCAGGGAAAGGAGATTATTGAATATTACCTTAGAGAGATGGAGACAGAGGGTATAACTCATGTACTTCGTTGGAGACCTCCTTCCACCATCACAGCATCACCTGAGCTAAAAGTCAACCCAACCACCATTCCCACATCCGACATATACAAAGAAGACAGTGAAAGAGTCCACAGAAACCTTACAGAGAGCTTGCCTGCTTTGGCTGAAGGTAACTATTTGTGCATTAAATATTTTAATTTGGACCCTGGATAAAGACCAGCGTGTTTTTCTTTTCTTTCTTTTAATTTTTTACATTTTTTTTACTTTATTTTGAACGATGGGCATAACAATTATAAAAATACAAAATACAATAATAAAAGCCTTTTATCTAATTTCACATTTGGAAAATACAATAGTTGATAATATCTTCGTAATAGATTTTTGGCTTTGCGTTGTGACTATTACAGATAAGTTAGATGCAGATTACATCAGAAACTATATAGGAGAGCTGAGCCCTCTGAATGAGAGTTGCTTCATCCGCCTACGGCAGTGGCTGCAGGACACACACAAGGGAAAGGTAGGGAAAGATGGCTTGTAAACTCACAAGTTTATGCTGAGTGCACACCGCACAATAAGACATGTGCAGAACTGATTCTCATTAATAAGAAATACCAAGAAAATTGTATATATTATAGATTTATCTGTCTAACCCAGCCATTATGTTTGCACAAGCCAGTGCACTCTTAGTGCTGGTCCCAAGCCCAGATAAATGAGGAGGGTTGCATTAGGAAGGGAATAAAGCATATAACATGGGCCAAATCAAATATGCGGATCACAAACCAGATTCACATACTGTATTGGTTGAGGCCCAGGTTACCAATGACCGTCACAGATATTGTTAGCCAAAAGAATACCATTGGTAATTGGCAAAAGGAGTAGAATGTTGCAAAATGAGTTGAATGGAAAGTGTGTTTGGATAATAGAAAAATTAAAGAGAGAAGGTTCATGTGGAGATGGTGAAGCAGGAAGTGGATAGGATTAGTAAGGATGAAAAGAGCAGTTATTAGGAGGATGAAAACTGGAAAGTTGGACCAGATGACATACCAGTAGAAGCATGGAGATGTTAGAGAGATGGCAGTGGAGTTTTTAACAAGATTGTTTAAAAGACTTTTGGAAGGTAAGAGGATGCCTGAGGAATGGAGAGGGAGTGTGCCGGTACTGATTGTTAAGAAAAAGGGAGATGTGCAGACTTGCAGTAACTACAGGGAAAAAAAATTGATAAGCCACACCCTGAAGTTATGGGAAAGAGTAGTGGATGAGAAAAGAGGTGACCATCTGTGAGCAACAGTATGGCTTCATGCCGAGGAATGCACAGATGCAATATTTGCTTTGAGGATGTTGATGGAGAAGTATAAAGAAGGGCAGAAGGAATTGCATTGTGTATTTGTGGATCTAAAGAAAGCAAATGACAGGGTGCCGAGAGAGGAGGTGTGGTATTGTACAAGGAAGTCCAGTGTCAAGTATGTGAGGTTGGTGCAGGACATGTATGAAGACAGCGATACAGCAGTGAATTGTGCAGTAGGAGCGACAGACTGATTCAAGGTGGAGCTGGGACTGAATCAAGGATCGGCTCTAAACCCTTTCCTGTTTGCAGTAATGATGGACAGGTTGATGGACAAGGTCAGACAGGAGTCTTCATGGACAATGATGTTTGCGATGATATTGTGATTTGTGGTGAGAGTAGGGAGCAGGTGGAGAGAACCTGGAGTGAAGGAGGTATGTGCTGGAGAGAGGGGGAATGAAATTCAGAAGGAGTAAGACAGAGTAAATGTGTGTGAATGAGAGGAAGAGCAGTGGAGTGGTGCAGTTGCAGGGAGAAGAGGTGGTGAAGGTGGATGAGTTTTAGTACCTGTGGTCAATAGGGCAAAGTAATAGAGAGTGTGTTAGTGAAGTGAAGTATAGAGTGCAGGCAGGGTAAAGTGGGTGGAGAAGAGTGGCGGAAGTGATTAGTTGAAAAAAAGGGGGGGTTGCAAGAGTGAAAGGGAAAGTTAATAGAACTGTGGTGAGACCTTCTATGTTTTATGGTTCAGAGAAAGGAGGTGGAGCTGGAGGCAGCAACGTTAAATGCTGAGATTTTCATTGAAAGTAATGAGGATGGACAGGACTAGAAACGAGTTCATGTGCAGAGGACGGAGAAGAATGCTGGGCACCAGGGAGTAGGAAAAGAGGAAGGCAAAGGAGGAGGTTAATAAATGTAGAAGGGAAGACATTTGAAAGACGCAAATGTAGAGGACAGAGTAGTATGGAGACAGATGATTCGCTGTGGCAACCCCTAATGAGAGCAGCTGAAAGTAGAAGATTTATATATCTACTTGTACAAATAATGTACTGTACTGTACTGTATTGATAGCTAGCTAGCTAGCTAGATAGATAGATAGATAGATAGATAGATAGATAGATAGATAGATAGATAGATAGATAGATAGATAGATAGATCATTTGAATATGAGAGAAGAGTAAAAGATGAAGGATTAATAAGCAAGTTGACTGTTGAAGAGAGACTGCATTTGTAATGTAGGTGTGAGAATTAGGATGAATAGGAAAAAGGATCAGAATAAACGGGTAGGATATTGGGAATAGTGAGCCAAGGAATGTGTAAGGTGGCTGCTGAAATGAACAGGGGTGCAGACTAGTGTGAATGGCTCGGGAATACAATTGGTGAAAGTAATAAATAGGCAAGGAAATAGGATGGGTGTAGGGAATAAGAGCTGTGAGGGTTACGTTTAGATGGTTTGGGAAAATTAAGGGAGGAATTGGGTGAATAGGCAAGCAGATGAATGGCCAGATTATTAAAAAGAGAAGTGTGATAGAATAAGTGGGCGAGTAGAGAGAAGCTGACTAGGAAAAATGGTGTACTGGGATGCATTGAGAAGAAGGAGATGTCGAGAGGAGGAAGAGGAGGAGGGATCACTTTATCTACCCAATAATAGTCTCTTCTACTCATCTCAAGCTCTCCATCACACACCAAATACCTCTTCATTTATTTTAATCCTCTCCAATTATTCATCCTTAATGAATGATTGTGATGAATAAGAGAGGGGGTTGGTTAAATGAGGTAAAGGGATAGGGATCAATAGTTTAGTAGGGACTGAGTGGGATGAGTATGGAAGTGATTGGGATGAAAGGAATGGAGAATGTAAAAAAGGTATGATGGCTGCATATGTTAGAAAACAAAAGATTACAGTTTTATGGACCTATCCGTGAGAGGCTCCTGAATGTATTCCTTCAAAGCAGGAGCCTCTCTGCTAGACTATGTATAAGCCAGAAAAGAGTAGTTGCAGATGGAAGCAGGTCAGTAGTGCAATTGCTATTGAGTTTTTTTAATATGTTTTCTTTATTTTTCTATAGTGAAAATCTGTTTTCTAATCATTAGAAAGTTAACTTTTAATACTTTCTAATGATTTCTAACTCTAACAGAGTTAACTGTTGTATTAAATGTGGATTTAACATTATACAAAATTTACCCATATCCATCTGTCACAGCTTCCCAAAGACCAGCATGTGCTGAGGTTTCTGCGCTCACGGGACTTCAACGTAGAAAAAGCTCGAGAGGCATTGTGCCATACACTCACCTGGAGAAAACAACACCAAGTGGACTTGCTGTTGGACTCATGGATATGTCCACAGCTGTTGCATGAATACTATACAGGGGGATGGCACTATCATGACAAAGGCAAGAAGAATCAAGACATTTTGTTTGACATATTATATCATAAACTTGTATGACATATTATATCATACATTTTCCAAATTACTTGTGAACATTATTTATTAAACTTAAAGCAAATTTAATAAAGAAAAATTGTTTCTGAAGACATACATAATAATCAAACAAATAGATTGTGCAAAACAAACAGTAACAAGTGATTCTGGTTCTACATTATGTAGATGGCCTTCCTCTCTACATCTTACGGCTAGGACAAATGGACACCAAGGGTCTTGTGCGGGCTTTAGGGGAAGAATCTCTTCTTCGACATGTAAGCAGTAAACATACATACATATTTTGTAGATAAATAAATTGCAGCCAAATTAACATATCTGCTTCTCTCCTTATTTCTTTATCAGGTGTTATCCATCAATGAGGAAGGTCTCAAGCGCTGCGAGGAGAGCACAATCATCTTTGGTAAACCAATTAGGTAGGACTAACACATGACTCTAAGCAATATATCCATATAAATACACTATGCCCTAAATGCACTGACATTTATTTGTAGCTGCTGGACCTGTCTGGTGGATCTTGAAGGGTTGAATATGAGGCATCTATGGAGGCCAGGAATTAAAGCTTTACTGAGGATTATAGAAGTGGTGGAAGCCAACTACCCTGAGACACTAGGACGGTTGCTCATAGTGAGAGCTCCCCGAGTTTTTCCTGTGCTCTGGACACTGGTAAAAACAGACATGCATGCTGTGTACATAGGCCAGGAGTTATTTAAAAAATTGCAGCCAACTGAAACATTTTTACTGAAATACACTGCATAAACTATGTAATAGGGTTTCAAAAGTTTAACTCTGCAAATCTTATATCAAGGTCTTACATTTTAAATACAACCATTGTGAATCATGTTTATTTAAAAAACTAGTATCTTCAAGAGTATTATTTCACAAATGAGTATATGTTATATATGAAATAAATTACTGATTAAAGTACTGATCTAATACAGTAGTAATGCAAGTACTGTAACAGTGCTGCTTCACAGCTCCATCAATTCTACTGTGGATTTCCTCTGGGTTCTCTGGTTTCCTTTAACAGAATGCTTATAAGGAAATATGATCCAATTGTGGGTAATTTCCCCCACTTCTCACCCACTGTTCTTGGGAAATGTAGAATAAACTAGAATAAAGTAATTACTGAAGTTGAATGAGTGAAAGAAACTCAAAAGGTGATTTACTCACATGTATCCAAAACAAAGGCAGCTAGATTACTAGATCTCGTTTTGCCATTTGTGTCCTACACGATCTGTATCGGAAAAACTTTTTGTACTGTGCATGTCCGCAAATGCGTCTACTTCATCAAATATGTATATTTATATCAAGAGAATCCTTAGTAAAAAACTATTTCCAGTATGGATCAGGTAGTGTCAACCAGAGCAGTATTACCGGAACTGCGAAATGATTCACTTGTAATAATTTTGTTAGTAGACACATTTGCACACGTGTGCAGTACAAATAGTGTTTCCAGTAAGGATTGATTATCCAAAATGTGAATAACTATGCAAAGGTTTGTTGTGGCACATTTTAATTTGGCTTAACAAAATCCTACTTATGCCTAGCAGGGACAAATGCAAGCAAGTTTACAAAAAGCATGCTTGCTCTTTTGGATGTGCAGATGGCATGGGTCAAGCATATTAGCTTTTCCCCCTAATAAACTTAGCCTTAAAATAACCATGTTTTCAAATGGTTGACATACTGTCTACGTATAGACATTTCTTTTTCTTGTTTTTACCATCAGTAAATGTCATCACAAATTGATCCACCAGCAGTAAAATGTCATGAGTTAATTCAGGTTTGTAAGGTGTTATTGCAATCTCTGCAGCCATGGCTAATTAAATGTCATGTTTGTGCTCTTTTTTATTGACCTCATACTCCATCCTCTAGATTAGCCCATTCATTGATGAGAACACTCGCAAGAAATTCCTCATCTATGCTGGAAATGACTATCAGGATTCAGGAGGCTTGGTGGATTACATAGACAGAGAGTTCATACCTGACTTTCTCGGAGGAGATTGTCCCGTAAGTAAAATGGCCAAGCACTGGTTGAAATGATGGTGGCGGTAATTCAATTATTATGGAAGTATTACCATTTTATCTGCAATGAGGAAATCACAAATAAATGTTTTACCTCAAATGTGATCTTTATATCCAATATCCAATGTACATGCAGTATTTCTGTGATGAGTGAATAATGAGATACAGTATCAATACATTATAAATGAGAATACAATATGAGCTTATGGTTATAAATTATTTGAGCCCCTCATTAAGCATGATTTCAGCCTTGGCAACATACATTTTTATAAATTGTATATCAAATATATTTATAAGTATGTGTTCTGAATGGAAATGCACAAAAAGACTAACTGAAGCACTAGGAAACTGGATTTTTAGTAATGAAAGAACCAGGGGAGCTTATTTGTCCTTGTTTTTTGTCTTTGATTCATGTGTAGTGTGACGTTCCAGATGGAGGCGTGGTTCCTAAATCTTTGTACCGCACAGCAGAGGAGCTGGAGAATGAGGAGATCAAACTCTGGACCGAAACAATCTACAAAACTGCAAGTGTGTTCAAAGGAGCTCCACATGAGGTATTTTAGAGCTCTTGATGCATTTCATCTAAGATTCAGATAGCGCCACAAAGTATTTAAAATGTTTTGGGTGATGGTGCCCTCTGCTGGTGCGTAGAAATGAAACTATAGCAACAACCTTAAATAAGTGAGTGGAAGTTTTCTAAACTGGTTTGAGATTGCTATATATATATATATATATATATCCACTCCTTATTTTTTCTATTTTTTTTTTCTGTTGTCAGGTGCTGATTGAAATCACAGAGGCATCCTCAGTGATCACATGGGACTTTGATGTGTGTAAAGGTGACGCTACCTTTAACATCTATCACTCCAAAAAAGCCCCACAGACTCAGAAACGAGATACTCTGGGTAATCTGAATGCCCCTGAAGCCAACAATGTGCAAGTGATTGAGAAGTCCTGGGTGCTAGGGAAGGACTACAGTTTGGTGGAAACTGCTCTAACTTGTAGAGAGGGCGAGAGCATACAAGTAAACACAGATGTTGTGTCATATACTCTAAACATTTTAACAATTTCAATTTCAATTTCAATGTTTCTCTCTTCTTGTAGGGCTCTCATATAACACGTTGGCCTGGCTTCTACATACTGCAGTGGTGCTACCACAGCTCAGCATCTAGCTTATCCTCCCTTCAAGTCTCCACACAGAAGTGTAGGGTGATGTACTACACCGAAGTACTGCATTCTCATGACTTCAGGTTTGCTACACATTTCCACAGATATAACACATGCAGTTCATATATAAATAGTTCAGTGCCTGTCAAAAGTTTGGAAAGACCTCAAATGTAATTATTCTAAAACATGTGCATGTTTTGTTTGTTTCTATACAACAAAATAGGTAAAATACCAAAATTATACAGTAATTGACTGAATGTCAAGTCAAGTCAAGTTTATTTCTATAGCACTTTTCACAACAGACTTATCTCAAAGCAGCTTTACAGAAATTAACACTAAAGTGAATGGTGTGCATTTATCCCTGATGAGCAAGCCATGGCGACTGTGGCAAAGAAAAACCTTTGCGATCACCACAGATCCAACACCAGCTTCTCCATGCCATAGCCTTTAAACACTCAAGGAGGTCCAATGTCAAAATTCCACATAAAGTGGGATTCAATTGGCACTGGTACGTCTCTAGATGGTTTGGGATGTTTGCAGGGTTGGCATCTACTTCTTTAAAGGTCCACAATCTTCCTAAGGTGGGATGTGACTGGGGCTAGAGCAACCTCAGGATGCCTTGGGATGGGTAGAGAAAGATAAGAAGTGGAGAGGAATTAGCATAGCTGCTGTTCATGATATTAACAGCACAAATTGATAATGTGCATGTGATCTGGAGCACAAGGATATGATGTGATGTTTGTTATGTGTAGGCTTTGCTAAAAAGACAAGTTTTTAATCTGCTTAGCAATATTTCTAATGTGGAAGAAGGCTGTTTTTGTGACACGGTTGATATGATTTTTAAAAGACAAGTTGCTGTCTAAAATAACGCCCAGGTCTTTTATCGTTGAACAAATAGTTACAGAACATCCGTCCAAATGCAGGTTGAAATGCTGGAGCTTCTGTGTACTGGTTTTTGGGCCGATGAGCAAAATCTCTTTCTTATCAGAATTTAATAATAGAAAGATATGAGTCATCCAATATTTTAACTCTTTGACACACTCAGTTATCCAAGCCAATTGAGCTGTATCGTCTGGTTGTGATGAGATATATAGCTGGGTATCATCAGCATAACAGTGGAAGCTAATTCCAAGCCTTCTAATAATATTTCCTAATGGAAGCATGTATATTGTGAAAAGTAGGGGTCCTAGAACTGATCCTTGTGGCATGCCATAATTTACTTGCATTAACCAGGATAGCTCTCTATTTAAGACTACAGTACAAAATGATAATATTTAGATGGGTAGGATTTAAACCAGCTTAATGCCTGTCCCTGAATGCCGATGTAATTTTGTAAGCGATCTAGGAGAAGATCATGATCTATAGTTTTGAATGCAGCACTAAGATCTAGTAAAACTAACAGAGAGGTATAGCAATGGTCTGAAGCTAAAACAGGTCAATAGTGATTTTAACTAGAGCAGTTTCTGTGCTATGATGGGGCCTGAAACCTGACTGAAATTCTTCAAAGATACTGTTCTCTTGTAAGTAGGAACATAACTGGGCAATGACAATCTTTTCTAAAATCTTAGACATAAATGGGAGATTTCAAAAGAGTATGTAATTTTAAAGTGTGTTTAGATCCAAATAAGGTTTCCTAATGAGGGGCTTAATAACTGCTAACTTGAGAGGTTTAGGGACATGACCTAAAGATAGTGAGGAGTTAATACTATTCAGAAGAGGCTAACTAGCTGTATGTAACACTTCCTTCAGTAGTTTAGTTGGAATGGGATCTAACTGACATGTTGTTGATTTAGCTTTGCAGGTGTTTTTTCTCTAAACTTTTTTAACCGGATTGGGGCAAAAGTGTCTAACAACATAGACACTATCCTCACTAGCACATTAGTCATTTCATCAAGATTATAAGCATTTATGGGTTTAGTGAAAAATTTAGATAAATCAGGCAGGTTATTTATGAATCTGTCCTTAGTGGTCGGAACAATAGTCCTACCAAGTCGATAACGTGGTGAAACACGGCTAATATTCTGTACCGGTAGTGTGTACAATATGAGGTAATGGTCTGTGATATCATTTTGAGGTAACATATCTATATCAGTGACGTCTGCTCCATGGGATATTATTAAGTCTAGTGTGTGGTGAGTTGGTCTGGTGATGTTTTGTTTAACCACAAAAGAGTTCAATAAATCCACAAATGATAGTCCCAGGGCATCGTTTGTATCATCTACATAAATATTAAAATCTCCTACAAGCAGCACTTTATCAAAATTGATCAAGAGGTCTGAAAGAAAACAAGCAAACTCTTGAAGAAAGCTCCCAGCATAGGGCCCTGCAGGTCTGTACACGGTGGCCAGAGCGAGAGACAGTAGGGGTTTCCTATGTATGTCTAAAAGTACAACTTTAAGAATGAGCACTTCAAATTAACTAAACCTGAATGTCATTCATATGCCATAAAATTATGTGTGGACTGTGACTAATTGGAACAAACGTCATCGTACAACAAGACAATGACCTGAAGCATCGATCTATAAGCCTTATTTAGTGAGAAAACAGTCAGCTGGAGAGTAGTCTATCAAGGAATAACATGCCCGGTCACTGTACCTAAATCCAATTTAGATGCTCTAGGATGAACTGAATGACAAGGTCCCGAAAATACATATTCAAGTAGCAAAGATCACCTTTTGGCAAGTTTTACAAGGGGCATAGTAAAGTATTACAGTTAAATCTTTGGAGAAATGAACTGTCCAGATGGCAACCATGTTTGAAGATGTTATTCATAGGGAGGGTTTTATCAATGAAAATAAAGTTTCACATCTGCACATTTATACTGTATATTTGTTTGGTCTAATAAAATGTATATACCATTAAACCTAACTACATTAGACTAGTTTGTTACATATAAACAAAGGGACCATTTATGTGTCCCTGAAAAATTATAAAAGACTATGTGTTTCCAAACTTTTGAAGGCATTGTAGCTTAATGTTGAGGAATGGGAACTACCAGGGGTCCCTGAAGTGGTGAAGCCTTTTTGAAAAATTTGATAATCTTTACTTTAAAGTACTTTTAATTAAATACGTTTGTTTTATTTCATTTTAAATAATATTTATGCTGTTTTATATCATGGTCTGTTTAAATACTTAATTTTTATTGGATGTAAGGCATTAATTCACACTGATAATTTTTTTTATATTTTTTATATTTTTTTGTTATCATATTTTAGGGGTTCTATGACAAGTTTGGAGTCCAGTCATAGTGGTTTCTCTCAGCTGAGCACCAACACCATATCATCTGGCCAGTCACATTCCAGCTCAGTTGCTTCACGCTAAGAACATAAGCAGCATAAGCACTGCAATTGTTTCAACACAAATACTGTTTAAAATGTTGCACAGACATTTGTGATGTTACTGAAGTTGATGATGAGAATCTGTTCTCATGTCATATTATATAATAAAAATAATTTTCAAAAAATGACGTTCTTACTAAGACAGTAATTAAGTCAAGTCAAGTCAAGTTTATTTGTATAGCGCTTTTCACAACAGACATTGTCTCAAAGCAGCTTTACACAAATCAACAGTGATGGTGAATGGTGGGAATTTGTCCCTGATGAGCAAGCCGTGGCGACTGTGGCAAGGAAAAACTCCCTTAGATGTTATGAGGAAGAAACCTTGAGAGGAACCAGACTCAAAAGGAGAACCCATCCTCATCTGGGTGACATCAAGAGTTTGATCATAAATTTTCCAACAATACAGAACACTGGACAGTGAGAACTAACATGAGTACTGGAGTATAAGATTATAAGTGATGTTCTTTCTGCAGTCTTAAACAGTCTTTATGGTTAATAGCTCCTAGTTTTATGAGCTCAGCATTTTTGATCACCACAGATCCAGCATCAGCTTCTCCATGCCAGAGCCTTAACACTCCAGGAGGTCCAATGTCAAAACTCCACACATGTAGCGGGATCCAATTGACACTGGTACGTCTCTAGATGGTTCGGGATGTTTGCGAGTTCGGCATCTACTTCTTCAAAGGTCCGTAATCACCAAGAGGTGGGAGGTGACTGGAGCTGGCCAAACCTCAGGGTGTCTCGGGATGGGGAGAGAAAGAGAAGCAGTGGAGAGGAATTAGCGTAGCTGCTGTTCATGATATTAACAGCACAAGTTGATAATGTGCATGTGATCAGATGTTCTGGAGCACAAGGTTATGATGTGAGACGTATGTTATGTGTAGGCTTTGCTAAAAAGATATGTTTTTAATCTACACTTAAACTGGGTGAGTGTGTCTGAGCCCCGAACACCATCAGTAAGACTATTCCAGAGTTTAGGGCTGATTGTGAAAATGATCTACCAACTTTAGTGGACTTTGCTATTCTACGAACTAATAGAAGCGCAAAATTTTGAGATCTCAGGGAACGTGATGGATTGTAGCGTGTTAAAAGACTGGATAGATACATGGGAGCCAAACCATTTAGTGCTTTATAGGTGAGAAGTAATAGTTTGTAGTCTATTCGAAACTTAACAGGAAGCCAATGTAGGGACGATAAGATCGGGGTTATGTGATCATATTTTCTTGCCCTTGTAAGAACTCTGGCTGCTGCATTCTGGACTAACTGAAGCTTGTTTATTATTGACGCAGGACATCCACATAGTAACGGATTACAGTAGTCTATTCTGGAGGTCATGAACGCATGGACGAGCTTCTCTGCTTTGGATTTGGACAACATATTTCTTAGCTTCGAAATATTTCTAAGGTGAAAGAAGGCATTAAGTATTTGTTAAAAGACACTATATACATTTATTTACAAAATACAGTATTTACAAAATAAATAAAAACATTTATATAGGAAGGGTAATGTTTTTTACTTAGCTTAAACTGACTTAGCCTAAATATGTAATGTAATATTATATAGGTTTTCTTATAAGTATATACTTACACACTTATTCTAGTAATAATTTAGAGAATTTGGCCTTTTGGTTATAAAATATTTGTACCCCAGTGAGACAGGCTTAAATTACTATATCGGTTGTGCATGAGACATCAGGAAGTGTGATTCTTCTTAGATTCCACAAGATGGCAATATGATAAGCCTTGAAATAAATGTGTACTTGAGAATGTCTTCGATCGAAATGATGTGCAACGTTTCCATAATGGCAAACCTGCAGAGATGGCAAATGTACACACATACTTCACTCAGGTAGAAGTACAGATATTTACAGTATGTTTTAAAAGACTTTGGTAAAAGCTGAAGTACTGAATACACTATTTTATTCAAGAAGTGGGCTCTGACATGTACATAAATGAAAAAGTAGCAATTACTACTACCTGTTTTAGTGTCACGCTAGTAACTGGACCTCACATCATAATTATATAATAATACAAAATAATTAAAAAAAATTGTTTTCCAATGTATGTATCCAGGCTGAATAACCACTATATAAAACAAAAGCAGAGAAAATTTAAGGATCGTGTTTACATCGCCGTTTACATAGCAATACCTTTTGTTGCCTTTTGCCTTGTTTGTTGTTAACTTTGTAGGCTAGCCTACATCTGTGGTGCACAAAAAGAAGAAAAAATATCGATCATGTCACCAAATAGATTAAAACTAAAGTAACTAGTCTGGTTTAAAAATGTAAGAAGTAAAGAGTACATATATTTGTGTAAAAAATGTAATCCAAATTTAAAGTCCAAAATTAAATAGCGAAGTCAAGTACTGATATCAGAGAAATCTTAAGTATAGTAACAAAGTATTTGTGCTTTGTTACTACTCACTTTTGCAAACCTGAAGAGCACCTGAACAGTAAGCAATCTTCCAATAGCATTTTGTGGATTGTGCACTTTTTTCTGTAAACTGCCGTGTATGTTAAATGAGAATTGATCCTCAAGTTCCACAGGGAACATTTATTCAATATGTTAGAATATTTTAAAATATCTTGAATTTTAAGCCTAAGCTTGCTTACATAGCTTTGAATACCCTTACGTTTCAAAGATTATAGCAATTTATAAAAAATAAATAAATTTAAAACATAAATCAAGCCAAAATAATTGAGTAAACTGATTAGATCTAAAGTAGTTAGTCAATTAGTGTACTCTGACAAAAATCTAAATATGAGAGCTGACCTAAAATCACTAAGGAATGTTAATCTTTTGCCTTGGTATTCTTTTGCCTTGTTAGATTTTTTTTGGTAAGCAACTGCAGTTTGATTAATCTCAGTGTTTATGGAGATGTTTCTGAACTCGAAGGAATAATATAATAATTTTGCTATTTTTCATTACTCTACTGTCCTATATTATTTATAAGTATTCTCCAAAGTTATTGTTTGATCTTCGTTATGAGGGTCCAGTATTCTCAGAAATCTCAGTCCAGCATACACAAAAAAGAAACCATCCAATATTTTCACACTAAGCTTTGCACACTCAGCACTAAATTCCAGCTTCCCTTTTAGAAACTTAAACTGCATCAAACAATGCATTGTCCATTCTCTGAATAAGTATGATCAAAATGTCAACCAGGAAGCTATAAAAAGCACATGGAGTGAAGCCGGTGCTAGCTTCTGTTTGTTCATGAAGATGTCTATGTGTGTATGTCTTATGGTAATGATAAGTGGTAATGTCTGAAAAAATATAGGAAATGAAATCAAGCAGAAATACTAAGCACACCTACCACTATAATATGGGGGTGGAGGGGGCCACACACAGCCTGTGTGTGGCTTGCTTGGGAGCAGAGCATGCTAGGTTGGTTCTCAAGGGGACCGACTGAGCAGATTGTGCTCACATGTCGATGCGAACGCTACACTCCTGGTGGGCACTCTTTAAAGAGGGTTCTCGAGTTTCTGGCCCTGCTCTTGCTGAGGCAGAGCAGTGTGCCAGTTCCTGGGGGTTGCAGATAGACCTGGCAGAGGGTCTGGAGGTCGGCTTGTCCCTTTCTCCTTCTTCACCTGCCTGGTCCAGCAATCATTGGCAAGCTTTGAAAGCACGCCTCTAGGTGGTTTCTTCCACTTGCGATGATAGTTTCAGCTCCGCTTCTTTTCCTTCGAAGAAGTCACTCATCAGGTCCAGAGACTGCAGGGGCTAATAGAAGCAGCATCCAATATGGTTCCACTTGGCCTCCTGCACATAAGACCCCTTCAGTGGTGGCTCAGGACCCAAGAGTTCTCTCGGAGGGGCAATCCACTTCATACAATCAAGGTCACGCAGTGAGCAATACGTGCCTTAAATGTGTGGAAAGATCCTGGGTTCCTGAAGCTGTTGGCCGAGGTCCCCTGAAGGTTCCTCACAGTCAAGACTGTGTTCCCCTAGCCATTTCTTCTCTAAAGAGATTGGTGGAACTTCAGGCCCTCTTGGTGTAACCTCCTGGACTTTACTTCAGGCATGGCCAGTCCTCACTTTTACCTCAGAACGAGATATTTTCCCAAGGTACTCTCGGTCGTCCCACGACCGGGTATGCTCCAGGTATTCGTTACTCCTCCTTTTTAGGCCCCAGACAAGGAAAAGCTGAACTGGCTTTCCCCGGTGTGAGCACTGGACATATACATCCACAAAACGAGTGTGTGGAAAAAGTGGGAGCGACTGTTAGTCTGCCATAGCTGTCCGAGGAGAGGTCTCCTTGCAAACAAGTAGATGCTCAGCAAATGTATTGTGGGTGCTGTTTTATCCTCCTTTGAGTCCTCTGGTCACCCCGTTCCTTTTGGGGTCAGAGCGCACTTGACCCGGAGTGTGGCAGCCTCTAAGGCTTGGTCCTCTAGAGTTTCTCTCCAAGACATTCGGCTGGTCCAGCACGCTGACCTTTGGTTTTATAACACTGCTGGCATCCCTGCAGCGCTTTTTTTCTCTTTTCAGAAGCTAGCCCCCACTTCACTGCATGTGTTTTTTATAGCTTCCTGGTCATGACGTCACCACGCTGATGATGCTGTGCTTTTCATTGGACTTATTATACATGTGATTCAGAGTGTGGACAACACGGAAGCATTCCCAAAGCGTTGTTGATGCAGCGTCTCATTCCCTCAGGGAAACATGGTTACATACAAAACCTGCAGACGATCCTTTTTATTAGCTTCACTACATGTGTACCTAGTGAATTGGTTCTGGGCAACAATCTCTCTCTCGGTATGTCAACAAAGCAAAGAAGACAATTGTCAATCATTGGAATTTTAGATTCTTGTGTATTCCTTTCTCTTAGGATCTCACCTGGTCTGAAATCACTAAAGGACTGGAAAGGAAATCATGTCAAAAGGACTAAAAAACAGTTTTAACCCACAATGACACCCATTCACTCCCTCTCCCCATCACTGCAGACATAACCCTCTGACCTAGATATACACACACAATGCAAATATCTAAATTTTCTACAGCAGGGGTCACCAACATGGGGCCTTTTCCAAAAATCACCATAGAACCAGCTCACTGGTAAGTGGTAATTATTATTATTTTTTTTCTTTCTTTTTTTTCCGGCGTAAGGTTAAACACCTTGCCTTTATTTAGTCTAACATATACAAGGCTTGAGAAGTATGAACCGGAGAGCGGGTAGAATCTGTAATGTGGGTAGAATCCATAATGCAGGTAGTCCAGGGATGATCGCCAATGTAAACCATTAAAGGCAAACCTATCTTGAGCGCTTCCTCCGAGGCGGAGCATGAGCTACGGGAAATACTAGTGGTAGGAAGTCCGGTAGATCTCCCATGGCAACGAGGAGAGCCGAACGTGAGTGAGGTGGAATCGGGACCTTATAAAGTGGAAAGGTAATGGGGAACAGATGTAGGTGATTAGAGAAGGGAGAGGGATGATTGAGAGTTAGAGCCTTGGAGGGAGGCATGGCTGGTGGCTCCCTGACAAAATCACACTTGCATTGGTGTGAATTAAAAAATGACAATAATAAAATATAGATGACTAAATTTAGATGAATATCATTATTATTCATTATAACATATCATTTAAGGTAAATTGAGCAAATTTGTTATTTCAGAAGTGTGTATCGAACTGGTAGCCCTTCACATTAATCGTTACCCAAAAAGTAGCTCTTAGTTTTAAAAAGGTTGGTGACCACTGCTCTACAGACTACTCATGCATATTTTGCACTCACTGGACAGCTCTGTGCCCTGAAACACCGAGGGCGGCAGGGGTAACAAGATAGTCTCCTGAGGGCACTAAGGAGAGGCGGGCACCATATACTCAGGTATACCAATGCCTGCCGCCCCTCAGCAGGACCCCTCAGTGGTCCTGATTGGTCATTAATTTTTCGTCAAAGCCCCTCATTGAAAATGATAGTTCTCAGATCTGCCACTTCCCTGGGCTTCAACTTGGATCAATGACTAAAAATATGTGCTCGTATTTAAAGTGGACAGGGAGGAAACGCTGGAAAGCCACCAACTGCTTCTTTGCCTCCTGGAATCTGTCGACAACAGCATTTACAGCATCGCCGAACAGGCCAGTTGTTAAGACATAAGCATCCAGGAGGAAGGTCCTGTCTCTATCACTGAGATCCGAATGAGTGAGCCACGAGTACTACTTTGTAGCCACCAGGGCTGCCCTAGACAGGCCAATAGCCCTAGCGGTCCCCTTGGTGGCACAAAGAGACAGGTCTGTGTCAGTCCAGTTTGAGCAACTTCTGAAGGTAGTTACTCAAGCAGTTTTAAAGCTAAACATTGCTTGGCCAGCTAAACAGCAGGAAGTGCATCCTCAGAATAAATTAGATAAGCGCTTCTTGCGACCTAGGTCACTGCATCTATTCTGGTGCCTGCCTTTCTTTCCTGATCTGCACACAAAGGTGTCCAGGTTATGGAATAATCCTTATTCAGCCCACCTTCTTAGCCCCAATGTTATCCTCTACTCCAACATAGTGGTACTAAAGATTATGGGACGATTCCCTGGGTTGAAAGAGACACTTGCAAGCTATCTCTCCCCTGGTGCTGCTACACACGAACCATGCAAATACCCTAAATGATAAAGTGGGGGCAAGGAGAGACACACAGCCTCAAAGATTGTTTGCATTCCATTTCCTCATTTTACTTTCTTACCAGCACTTACCTGTCCGAAGGAAAACACAGACACACAGAGAGTGCTTCCTGAACATCAGAAGCTAGTGCTGTCTCCACTTCATGTAAGTTTATAGCTTCCTGGTCATGATGTCACCCTGCCGGTGACGTCATGCCCTTCCATTAGACAGATTGCACATGTGGTTCAGAGCGTGGTCATGCACAGGCATTCCCAAAGTGTTGTTGATGCAGCTCGAGATCTTTCAGGGAACCAGTTCAACTCCCTGTACCTGAACCTACTCAGATTTCCAAGTTCACCTGGAGGCATATCAGAATCCAGTTTTCTTATTGTTGCTTTGTGCATGTGTAGGTGGTGTAGGTGTCTTTTATTCTGTGTTGTTTCACCACTTATTTATATTCAGGAGCCACAGGGAGGCTTTGCAGATTGATTTACATACTGTGTATACAAGTGTAATTACCATAAATTCATCAACTGCCTGCAGCTAAAACTGGATGCATGAACTGTCCATCTTGGTATCATAATTTTCAGGGTCTACTTGGAATGCTGTAAGAGAGAACCTTACATACATATTGTTGTGCCTTCTGAGTGTTCTGTAAAAGGTCTTCCTTGTCACTACATGCTTCTTGTCACCAAAAGTTTCAGACAGCCTACTGTAAATTGAACAGCAAGATCCACTCAGGGTCAACATTAGCCAGAAATAACAGTATCTGTCAGGTATAACTAAATAATTAACAGTGCTTAGTTATACAGTATCTTAGAGGAACAAGGAAGAAAGGCATGGAACTTGAGGAAGATTGGCCAGATTAGTGCCCTGGACCTAAGACAAGGTGCTTGGAGCCATTCCTATTGATTACTGCATGGATTATAAAACTGTGCTGAAAGGGCAATGATGTCTAATCAGGATTCTGTCTGCATCACTTGTACTCTGTGGCATACTGTAAAGCACTCTCATTGCCATAGTACAAGACTTTTACACAGGGATAGACAATGTACTAAAGATAAAGCATGGTTAGAATCAAAGCCATACCCAATTAAAAGAGGAAGTCTCCAACCAGAAGGTCAAGTAAAATGTACATGCTTTTTTCTTATCTATTTTTTAGTTGAATTGAACTAAAACCTAGTACAATCTCTATAAGTTTCCAAGTCGCTTTATTTTCAAATTAGATTCAAGATGCATATAGCATTTCAGTTAAATGTTTTAAACCGATGTTTATTTGAAGCCAATTCGAGAATAACAGTTAAAAAGGTTGGAAAAGATTATTTAATTATTGAGATTAAAATTTTCCTGTTTTTTTTTTTTACACTAATGTGTAAATAAAGTTGCAAAAGCAAGTTGTAAGTGTAAAGTTGTAATGCCTAAGTCTCTAACTCATGTGTTTATGTTAATAAATCAATTATATATGCTGTAAATACTACTACTACTACTACTACTACTACTACTACTACTACTACTACTACTACTACTAATAATAATAATAATCATAATTATCATAATTATCATCATCGTCATCATTATTACCTTTTGGCAACAGTGGAAAATAAATAAATAAATAAATAAATAAAGTATGATAAGTGTAAATCTTAATTGCATAGATTCTGATACCACATGAGGTCACATTTTGTTTCATGGGCCCACTTGGGACAAAAGGAGAATTATGAATAAAAGATTATGTAATGACAGTGTGTGTACAAACAAATATATAGATGAGCCTACATGGATTGGCAGTTTATTGTGGACAGTTCAACCTTCCAAAATCTATACTGGGCTGAATGACAATGTAATATGGCTCCTCAGAAATTCATCAGCCATTATCTTCTCTAAATCTTTAGATTTTGCAGCAATTAGGGTGATTTACTGGCTGTGAATTTGCTACTAGCCATCTGCTGACTACTCAAATCCTACTTTTTGCAAAACTTTTTTTTTGAGAATCAGTGCCAATATAATATCACTGTTGTTTTCCAGTCTGGCTGCCTTTAGTTGGCAACGATCCGGATTTTTTTTTTACAGACTGTAGGATAACCAGCCAGGAACATCACCTTGCTTTAAATGTTGAAAGTGCAACCCATTTATCTTCCTGTCTTACACAATGTCAAACCAGTTTTAATGAGAGCCACTATAAATTATACCATTACCAGTAAGGTGCAGCTATACCTTGTTTCTGGGTCATTTAAAATATCAGAATGCTGTCCTATGTCATTCATTTTCATCTATTGTACATAGGGCAAAAATCTTAATTACCCTTCGAGATCCATCTCTGCCAGCACAGGGCTGCAGAATAATGGAGAAGGTGGATTTCAGAACATCCATCTTATTTTCGTTTACTTGCCAACTCTGTCTTACTAAGTCCAGATCTTTTTTTTTTTTTTGAATTGTCATACACTACCACAAATGTGGCTTTTAGGCTTTAAGGGATCCTGTGGGACTGGTTGTCTGCCCACAGGTTGCTTTTGTAATTCATAGTGTTTAGAGGTGGAAGAAGGGAAGTAAATATGGCTAAAGTTTGTTGAAAGATGAGTCTATGAACTCTCCTACAGCTGAATCTCACAGTTTTTTTTTTTCCTGCTTATTGTCTGAAATACCTGCATCTACCAGTATCACTTGTAATGTCCAGTAGTTATTATGTATATCTAAATAATATATAGTCTTACTTTATAATTATATAATTAATTCAATAGAAGTAGTTGTAGTTTCTTGTTGTTTCGTGCATCTTTTGAAACTTTTTAAATGTTTTGATGTCAAGTTACAAAATTCCAGCAAAGGTTTCATATGGGAATGCAATGTTTGTGCTTCTGGGAAATATTGTCTACTAAATGTATTATTTGTTTATTGGATAGAGCCTGGGAGCTTTCATTTTTAAGGTTGTGAGGTCATGCAAACCAAACCACATAATATGAACACAAAATTCAATCATTATGTAGTACATGGTTAATTGTTAAAACCAATACAATACCAAGGCAAACACTATTGGTGAAACTGATGATTAAGTTGTTTAATTATTCTTCCACTTATTTGCTGATTAACCAAATTTTACTTAATTAAATGACAATTCCAAGTGAAATTATCTTTTATCTTAATGGTGTTTATGCTTGGTACAAAGTTGTTCTTAAAAAAAGAAAAAAAAAATACTTTTAAATTAAAATTCTGGTTGTAATTAATTAGGAAATCATTCTGAGAAACAGAGGATTGTTGATCCTTTGCTCAAGATGGGACACCATAGAAGGTTGGAAGAAACCAGTGATCCTGAAGGACATGCACATGGACACTAGGAGAAGATATGCTGATGTTGTATTATTTATGCTAAGGATCAAGTATAGCTTAATCTACATGTATTGTGTATTAATTTAAACATTATAATATTTATAAAGAAATGAAAAAATACAGCTGCTCTGTTGTGCTGTGTGAGGCATTTTGTTGGCATGATTTGGAGCCAGTTGTCCCTTTGCAGGCAGGGGTCATTGCAAATCAATGCAAAGTTCTTCTGATTGATTACTTTTATCCTATGATGGAACATTTCTCTCCTGAATGAGGGCCATTGTGATCTTCCCGAATGAAAATGTCCCCACACAAAGAATCTGTGGTCCCACTGAACGGTTTGATGAGTATAGAATTAAATTATGTAAATCATATTCCATGGAGTTTACACTCCCCATATTTCACTCCAATTAACCACCTATGGGAGCTTACAAACCAATCTGTACTATACCATTAGTTAAGGGAATAGTTTTTAGAGGAATAAAATCTAGTACAGTTCCAGAAATTTTTGTTAGATTTTACAGACACCTGGCAATGATCAAATCTGATCTCAGGCTGTAGTTTTTTTATGGCTAAGGTATGTGGACAACTGACAATCACACCCATATATGCTTTTTGAACACCCAGCGTTCGTCCTTCTTTTGCTTTAATATTAAATTGTACTTTTAGAAGGTTTTTTTTCTGGGGCATGGCAAAAGGAATGGGATCATTTAGCCACAGCATCTTAAGTGAGGTCCAAAAGTGATTCTGGGTGAGAAGGCCTGGTGCATGATCAGCACACCAATTCATTCCCAAAATCTTTCAAAGCGGTTGAATGGAGTACTCTGTGCAGACCACTTGAATTTATTCACACCAACCTTGTTAAATGTTGTCCTTATGGACATTGTGCATAGTGCATTGCTATGCAGTAACTTGTTAAGGTCCATTAAATCCATTAAAGGGAAATCACAATATTAAAGCATACAAAGACATGCTATGCAATTGTGTGTTTGCACATTTATGGCAAGAGCCACATACAGTATGTGTGTGATGGCTAGGTGTCCACATACCTTTGGTCATTAAGTATAAGTTCTGAGAAAAACCTTCTTCAAATATTCATCTAGATCCAGAGGTTGTACTTGGCAAATTGGTCAGTGACTGTTGATATAAAAAAGGGAACATAATTGGCAACTCTGTAGAGTATTCTGGTTTTGTTTTGGGAAATCATGTTGTTTTTCAGCAAATTCACTTGGTTTTATTTTATTTTTATACCTAACAGAGCTGAACGACTAATGGCACATGATTTGCCCATCAGAGGAGAGATTCTGCATGATATTGATGACTGACTTATAGATAAACAGCAATCTGGCTTGTATTGATGGTTTCTACAAGACACATTCTATTGTGATTACTGCAATGATAAATCACATATTTGGGCAGGTCAACATTTCCCAAAATTAATCGTCAACCTTCGGAGGTAGTAGCTCAGTGGTTAAGGCATTGGGCTTTGGATCAGAAGATCACAGGTTCAAATCCCACCACCACCCTTGAGCAAAAGCCCTCCCCTGCTCAGTTGTAAGTCGCTCTGGATAAGGGCATCTGCCAAATGCCGCAAATGTAAATGTAAATGATTCTTGGGTGATGGGTTTTATTTTCTAAAAAGAAGTTGTTAATGTACAGAAGAAGGGAAAATAACATTTAAATTGAGGTCAATAATAAGATCACTGCTTGAAAATGTCCAACAAAAAACATTTCCACTGAAATTGCCAGTGATTGAAAAAATCTTGAGCAAAAGTGCTGCATCCATAGTTATAATTAACCTGAGTAAAAGTAGTGTTAGTAAAATATCTCAAGTACAATGAGTCATCTGACACAACTAATCTCAAAATATTCTATGCTCTTTTGACTATTTATGCTATCTATTATCAACAGAATTTAAATAAATTTTTTGCTTAGCCAACCTGTGGTTTTAGTAGTCTGCCAGGTTTGTTACCTGTTGTTTTTTTAATCATATAAACCTGATGTTACTATTAACTGTGTGCATCTGTCTCCAATATCAGGCATTGCTGCTAAACATTTAAATCTGCTTTATATTTTTGAATGGATATTTTAAAAGAAATGGTTTAATGCATTAAATCAAATGTAAAGTACAATAAAAAAAAAACATAAAAACGACCTTGATACTATAATTAAAATAATATGCAACAGTAAACCATGCACCCAAGTACATAAATGAAAGTACATGTAGTTCTTTACTTTTAAAACAATACAGAGCTAAGCAAGAAAAAGCTTTACTACCAGGCCATCTTAGCAGCCAATGCTTGGAAAAACAGGGACCACTTAAATGTTGCCAATGTTAGCAGTGACAGTAAAGGATGGTGCTTGTTACTGGAGGTGAGGCGAATGAGTTGAGAGGTGCTAAAATGAGGGTTGAGAAAGGTGTTAAAATGAGTTTGATTCTGCTCACTATTCTCTCCAGGTTACTATTGACTGGATGGCGATGAACAGTGGATGCTGCTGACAGTCAATCCAGTGCTTGTTCTTATTCAAGGAGTCTGTTGCACACAGCTGTTTTTCCAGTGTGGCAAACCTAACTTGATTTGAAGGAAGGGGAAGTCAAATGTCCTCATTACACCAGGTTTGCTATTGCCTTCCTCTCTCAACAGTTTCATCAGCTGTTGCTGTCTTTCACTTTTAAAATCTTTCTCTAGATAAATGCCAGACCTTTTTCTGCATACCCAGATTGAACACAGGCACTGCTGTGATGCATTAAATGATCTCACAGACAATCTGCACAACACCATTTTATCATGCAGTTCTTACAGCCATACTTAAGTATATAATTTATGAAATCATAATTGAAAATACATTATTTAAATCAATTAGATATTTGTTCACCATCTTGGCAGTAACTGCAGAGAATTCTGGCAATTACTGAAGGTACAGAAAATGTCAAATGTTTGCACATTTTCTACAGTAATAACTAAGTAAAGGTATACAGATCTACACTGCTCACACGGATGAAACTAAAACCATCCAAGTATTATGTTGCACGGATGTTCTGAAAGTGTCTGAACCTAGAAAAGTCCTACAACCTTGCCTGATTTTGGACAAGCACCCAAACACCCAAACTGCACTTGGTTGAAAGCTAAGAGGCCAGATTTATAGGTAGATGTTAAGCGATTAATCAGCATATCCTCCTATTTACATTCCATTTAATACAATATAACACATTTATGACCTTGTAATATTTAGTGTATATTGATGCAGGGCGTTGTGCTCACTACCATGAAAATAACTAAATTTGTAATAGGATATTTAAAAGAAACAAAAATTTTAACTCATTTAAACAAACTCTTACGTAACACAAGATATACAGGTACTTAATTAGGGTGGCATATTGGTGCTGTCAGTGATAATATGCTCCATAGTCACTGGTTCTGGCCTGGGCTAGGTTACAGTTTGTGTGTTACAGTTTCCAAAAACATACAGGTACTGGCTATGCTAAATTGCCCCAAGGTGTGAATGTGTGTTAATGTACTGTATCTGTGCATGATGCTCTGTGAGTTCTCTCATTTGAATCCAGGTTTTAGATCCACTATGATCCTGACCAGGACAAAAGAATGAAATTCTTAAATGGCAAGAGATAACTGCAATAGCAATTTCTCCTATTTTTCTTGTCATTCAATTAAAATTCAATCTAACCACTCTTAATGGAAGCCCTGGGATTTTTCTAGGCTGTCCTATTTGGCCTAGGGAATACCCAAGTACTCTCTGAGTTCATTAATCTTTAATGGCTTTTTTTACACAATGTTTGGTGTTTAAATTAGATTTTTTATGCCAGTCACTTTGCTAGGAAGACCTCTGCTAATAGCTTAGGGCCCAAGAGAAGCACAACAAACAGAAGCATATTTGTATTGACTAAGGACCAGCAAATAAAGAGGATTACAAACGCAGTGTTTTCTACTTAAAGTCATATGAAAGTGGTGGGGGTGGTGAAATGACACATTTTTACATGATGGAACCTACAGAGTGCATTCATGCAATGAATAGACAGATCCTGGAGCACATGTAATAACCTCATGCATGAAGTAACATTAATTAATATTGTGCATATGGTTAGCGTAGGTGGCTTTAAACAATCTAGCTGAACTGGAACAAATATATCAGGAGCAGTTGCCATCAGTGTTATTACATTTTGGGCTTTGCAGTATACATTGCCTCATCTGTAACAATCCAATTATCAGGCATGCGAAACAAAGTTCGTGTTAAGTTCTTGTTGTTGCCTTTTAAACCAGACTATTAACTAGAGCTGGATTATGAATCTTTATGCTTACTGTAGCTTTGAAAATGGGTAGCTTTAAACATGGATGCAAAAGGAAGTATTTAGAATGAAACATGTCTAAAACTGTATGTACAAAATATTGTTTTAGACATATCCAGAGCATGGTCGATGAAATAAGAACACTGCACCTGCAATCCAATCCTATGAGCAATGCATAAGTGTGCATATGTGCAATAATCCATTACTTGCTATTTATCATAAGTGCCATATTTGCCTTTGGTTGAAGTGTTTTTATCTGTTGTGAATGTGCGGAATTTATTTGTCTTGTATATTTTTCTTTTGTTGTTTTATTCTGTTGTGTCTGTATTTAATGTCTATTTCTTACTGAACTATTTTTTGCATGTGTTTTGTAAGGGAGGATAATTTTTTTTGCAGAATTGTGCTTAAGCAGGAAACTATCTGACCTATTTTAAATATAGAAATATTATTTCTTTTTAGACTATTTCAGCATTTTTATAGGACAAACTGTGAATAAACTTGTTTGTCATTATCTTATATTGTCAAACTTTGGTATTCTAATTGAAACATCATGTCATTAGTACATTGGTACATCATTCCAATTAAAATTAGTACATCATGTCTTCATATAAGTTAAAACATCTCTTAAGATGGTCAGATTTCTTCATCATCTCTTCCAGACCCAGAACTGCCATGCAACAAAACAATACATTTTCTAATCCGAGCAGAGGATCTCCTTAATCTGAGAGAAAGCCATATGTTTAGCTGCCGTCTCTCCCTTCCTTGATCATCCCTCTTTCCATCCTGGGGATGTGGGCAGGTCATGGAAAGATGACTTAAATGTGCATGGAATTCAAACTACTATACTTTCATACTTTAATAATTACATTTTAGGAATGTATAAATTTTACCTTTACATGTTTGATATATTTTTAAAGTGCGATTGGAAATAGTATCTTAGACCCATATCAATAGAACAGACCAAAAATAAAGATCTCGGATATTTAGGCAAAATTCTGTTATACTGTTGTGAGAGTTGTCTTGGAGAAGATCTTTATCAGGTGTTGGTTTTTACCCTAGGTATTTGGTTTTAACGAAGGGTTTGCAAAGCTTTTATTACTTTAAATTTACAAATGTTTATGATGTTTGGGGTATTTAAGGAGATTTGGGGAAACACATTTTGGAAAGCATTCTGTAGTCAGAACTTCCCATACAGTCTCTGTGTGTCTCTATTGCAAGGTACAGTGACTCTTTAACAATTCTTTTGTAAACTGCTTTGCTATACTATTAGGTTTTATGCTGATCATGTTGTGCAATTTTCTTCTTCTTCATAATTTGTTATAGATTTGACATTTGTTTATTGATTATTGCCTGGCAAATAAATGTAAAATTCTTAATTTCCTGAAATAATTGAATGAATATCTAGTTGATTATGTAGTCTGGTGTTACCACACATTTATTAACAGGATAGTATATACAAAAGGCTCATGAATGGATGGAGCATAGAGCACAATGTCTGAGAACTTTTAATTTCTGACTACCACTGACTTAGCAAGTGGCTAAATTAATTATTCTTTATGCATGAGCAAGCAGTGAGCAGCCTACTCAAAGAATATTAGTTTATGGTTATATCCACTGACTAGATTCGGGTTGGCCAATTTGCCTCAGCAGGAATAGTTAGCCAAGCACAAGGCTCTAATGACTCCGGTTCCATAATGAATGATTAATTGAAATGATGGAATGCTTAGAAAAATCTATTTAAATGAAAGAAGAAATACAACCAATAAGGTTATCAGCTTGAATAAGATATATTCAAGATAAAATGTTATTTATTTATATTGGTATCAGATTAGAGGTTAAAAAGTTAGATTCATGTAACAAATTGCTATCCATTTTAGTAAACTTGTACAGCAGTGGAAGAAAGACTAACACACAGCATACCTTCACCCATGCCAGTGGATTCCGTTGTTGGGTTAATCGGGTGGGTTACCCTACACATCATTCAGTAGACTGAGAGAGCTTCTGATTTCTTAAATTGATTGTAATCTGGTTATCTGAGCTGATTTTTAGGACTTCTATGAATAACAAAACAACCCCAATTTTAAAAAGGTTGGGAGGCTGAAAGGTATTTACAGGTTTTAGAGCAACATATACATTCATCAAGATGACAGCTTTTTATCAAGCAAGGCTTTTTATATTTCAGCAAGACAATGCTAAACCAAATACTGCACCAATGACAAGAGCATTGCTTTTTAGTGGAAGAATCTGGGTGCTGGTCTGTTTGCAAACCAAACCTTTCACCAATTGAAAATATTTGGTGCATTATGAATTGAAAAATAAGACAGAAAATCACCAGTACTATTGAGCAGCAAGAATCCTGTATCAGAGGCAAATTGAACAACATTCCTCTCTTAAAACTCCAGCAACTATTTAAATATCTGTAAATATCTGTATCTGTGGCTTTCTCTCTTTCTTTCTTAACTATCTATCATGTTGATTTTAATGTCATCATCATTTTTTCTTTCAACTTTAAAAACATTAAATGGCTAAGAGTTATTTAAAGTCTTCTTAATTGACTCCTCAAAGGCATGGACATTATTTTGCATATTTGAAAGACTACAAGATATTATAAACTCAATACCTTTGTTTAGGCATGGTTTGTTACTGCTTATACAGATTATTAACTGAAATACAAATTTGTAATTATTTTTTTATTGCCAACAATGTTCTATACTGACTTTAAACATCTGACATTGTGTTTTTAATCAACATAAACAACACTGCTTGAATGTAAAGTGGTGGTTGTATTCATTTAGACCACAGCAATTAAATTTCCAATTTGATTATACTCTATAACAACACAAAATGTAAGTATAAATAGACAAATTATATGATGTGTCATTCCTAAATGAATAAAAATATGAATCAAGGAAATATTGTTGCGATATACTGAAGGAAACAGTATAATGGGGGAAGATGCTTTTATTGAATAACAATCAGTGGATGTGATGCACAAGCGGACGTTTATTACCACCCCTAAGTTGAATAAAAAGGAACAATGAATGTAAAAAAATAAATACATAACAAAAGAAAAAGAAAAAAACTACAAATTGTTTTTTTTCCTTAGGCACCAGACTTCTTGCCGACTTCTTACACTTGTTAGACAATACTTTTAGATATTAAACTGAGTCTGACTGTAATGGATTTAGGCATTACTGATATTGAGGATTTTCTCTCAGTTACCTACCCTGAATAAATAATAAAGAATAATTCCCCTTGCCTTGTTAAACAGGACTTTGTCTTGAAATGTTGTTACATTGCTTCCTTCTTGATTTCCCAATGCATTCCAATGCAAAACTCAAGACAGGTATTTTTAAAACAAAGTCTAATGTGTCTCTTATCTCACATGTGTGCCTAAACCTTCGACCATGCTTCTGACAGGTTGGACTGATTTAATGAAAGTCTCAAAGCCTGAAAGCAATATTTTGATCAAACACCAGGGAAATCTATATTTCAGATTGCTCATGGGTCAGTAGCAGCTCCACTGCACAAGAAAAAAGGAATCCAAGGCCTAGAGCCATTACCATTACTGGGTATTTGCTTTCTTTTACCTAATTATGGCCCAGCAAGTCTTTGGATTTGGCATAATAATGTAAGTTGATACTCACTGTTTTTTCCCTACACTGTGTGAAGCATCTGTGTAGCCTGTATATAAAATCTGCTATGCATTAAGACTGCACATTGTTACATGCAAGAGAGTAGCCCCAATTACATTGTAAAATACACTACTGTTATAAAATGTAATCTGAGCTATACCACATTGGATAGGAATGTTATAGTATATTTGAGATGAAGACATTTACACCTTGCCACACAATATAAAACTGTGAGGGATTGTATTTGGGATTTATATAATGTCTTACTAAAAAAAAAAACTGTTCAGTAATAGGAGAGCAGAGAAGAAACTACTTTCTCAGCCAGCAGCACCTGCAGAAAGAAATTATCCATTAAGCCAGTGCATAAATGGATTCCAGCTTCTGCCATAATCGGTACTGTTTGTCTGGACCGAACAAAGAAACTTCATTATACTTTTGGTTGTTGGTACTTGAAATATGTTGGATTTCTTAATAATGTTCTTATAGGCTGTACAGCACAGTGCAAATGCAATTCCATAATAAATGCTTTTGGAGCCTTATGAATTCATAGCTCATTCAGTAGATCAGGAGCTGAATCCCTTTTCCAGCACAAGCTTTTATTATCACCTTAATGATTCAGTAAAAACATGTTTATACACCAGAGCAAACTATTATGCTTACTTAGGCTTAAGTCTTTGTAAACAAGTTAAATAAAAACATATATATAAATATAAATTGTGTAAAATGTACTTATAATACAAGAAAATAACCAATTAAATTTACTTACATTTAATCCAATTGTGAGATAAATGTATGTACTTACATTCTGCATATACGTATATACCAAATTTATTTCACACCAATTTGTGTTTGTTTATGTACTGTATGTGTGTGTTCTCTTAATTGCAGAATTTTAACTGAAATATTACTTGAGGTACAGCTTTAAAAATTTTTTTAGACTTAATACCATAGCTATTTGTTCAAAATCAAACATTATTAATTGGCTAGCAACACAGTTGTGCCACGTATTATGCTTGTGATTCATGTTAACAAGGTGATGGGGTTAAAAAATTATCTTAGACTGGTCTCAAATTATGTTCAAGTTACCCTGATTTCCTCTCAGCTCCCAGAAACCTTCTGCTGGTTGACATGGCTACTCTACATTAGTAAATAGGATAATGCAGCAAAATTGTGTGAAATTGAAGGCATTTACAGTATTATTTTCCTACAAAAATAAGGAATGTTATAAGTGGAGTGCATAAAGACAATATGGAGTATTGTCTTCTGGAGTAAACAGACCCTGATCCCTGTTCAGTATTATCAATAACTGTCCAATCTGTGTGAGTTCATGTGGCAGGCAGTGTAATTAATGTAATGGAACAAACCCAAATCCTAGAAAAATATTGACCACACACAACAGCTAGGCAGAGATTTAAAAAAATGGCATCAATGAGGCCACCTGTAACCATCCACTGCCATTGTGACAACCTTTGCCAAATTGCTTCTAATTTACACTGATTGATGACTGTTTCATTCAGTTTAAATGTTGCCTAAATATTCTTTTAATATTAATGTGTGTACCTAACAGATAATTGGATCAAAACTTAGATGTTGCCTACTGGTATATTTAAACAGAAATAATCAATGATAATAAATGTGTCTTGCATTTGTGTAGACTTTTTATTTAAATAGGGCAGCACAGTGGTTAAGTCAAGTCAAGAAGCTTTTATTGTCATTTCAACCATATATAGCTCACGCAGTACACAGTGAATTAAAAGAGCTGGTGCTACATTTAACAACATAAAGCTAAGACACAGAGCTAAAGACTCTTAAGTGTCCTCGCCACATAAAGTGTATCCTGTGCATCCTGGTGCAAACAGTGCAAGACAGACACAAGACAGTGTAGGACAAATACATACTACTGTATATTACACAGTGTGGTGCGTAAAAGAAAACTGAGTACAGGAGTTTACCTTGTAATTTACCAGAATGTTAACAAAAGGGTTTGTGCAAAAAAAGAAATAGTCAAAAAGATGTGTGAAAACAGCATGTAAACAGTTTGCAGTAATTCAGTGATATAATATAGGCGGTGCTGAAGACGTGGATGTGTGAATTGAGTATGATAGTGTGTTTAGTCTGGGTTGTACAGATCAGTCACACAGTTGTAGAGTTTTAGTTCAGTTCTGTGTTGAGAAGCCTGATGGCTTGAGAGAAAAAACTGTTGCAAAGTCTGGATGTGTCAGCCCGAATGCTTCAGAACCGCTGACCTGATGAAAAAAAAGTAAGTAGAGAGTGTGTGTGGGGTGTAATGGGTTGGCCCCTAATGCTGTGGGCTTTGCGGATGCAGTGAGTGGTGTAAATGTCCGTGATTGAGGGAAAAGAGCTTTCTCAGCTGTCCTCACTATCCTATGTATTGTCTTGCGATCCAAGACGTCGCAGTTCCCAAACCAGGCAAGATGCTCTCAATGGTCCCTCTGTAGAACGTGGTCAGTATGTGGGAGGGAGATGGGCTTTTCTCAGCCTTCTCAGGAAGTAAAGAAACTGCTGGGCTTTCTTGGTGATGGAGCTGGTGTTGAGTGACCAAGTGAAGTTCTCTGCCAGATGAACACCACACCACAGAGGATCCATTGATGATCAGTGGAGAATGGTTGGTCTGTGCTCTCTTTGATAAAATCTCTTTTGTTTTGTCAAAGAGACAGGTTGTTTGCTCCACACCAGGTTGTAAACCGTTGCACCTCCTCTCTGTATGCTGACTCATCGTTCTTGTCATCTGCAAATTTGATGATGTTATTCGAGCTGTGCATTGCTTCACAGTCGTAAGTCAGCAGAGTGAACAGCAGTGGACTGAGCACACAGTTCTGAGGTGTCCTATTTCTCACTGTGGTCGTGTTGGAGATGCTGTTTTTGATCCAGACTGTCTGAAGTCCAGGATCCAGTTACAGAGGAAGGTGTTCAGGCCCAGTAGGCTCAGCTCCTCAATCAGCTTCTGAGGGATGATTGTGTTAAATGCTGAGCTGAAGTCTATGAAAAGCATTTGAACATATGAGTCCTTGTTGTCTAGGTGTGTGAGAACCAGAGGAAGGGTCATGGAGATGGCATCGTCCATAGAGCGGTTTGGATTAACGAGAACTGCATGGGGTCCAGTGAGGGTGGAAGCTGGGTCTTGTTGTGCCTCATGATGAGCCTCTCGAAGCACTTCATCACGATGGGTGTGAGCGTGACGGGATGATAGTCATTGAGGCAGGAGACTGTAGAATTCCTCGGCACAGGAACCATGCTCGTCTTATTGAGGCATACAGTAAATGTGGTGCTGCTCAGGGAGATGTTGATGATGTCAGTGAAGACATCCACTAGCTGTCCTGCACATTCCCTGAGCACTCTGCCAGAAATGATTTCTGGTTCAGCAGACTTCAATGGGTTAACTCTGCATAGAGTTTTCCTCACTTCAGCTGTGGTTAGACAGGCTTTTTGTTATCTATTTAATATAAGTGTTTAGTCATTTTTTCTATTTTAGATATTATTAAAGTTTTGGATATTTGAAAACTGCATAATTAGTAATGTTGATTTTCCAAAATAAATGACTAAAAGATTATATTAAATGGATAACAAAAAGTTGTTTAGCCTGTAACACGTCAACAAGCTGTGGACAGTTATCCATGTTTATTACATACTGAAACAGAATCTCTGACTGACAAGTCTACTGAGCAAACATTTACAGAATTAGTTCTAGTTGTTTACATTCTAATTATTTACACTTGCATTCATACTCAATCTTTTGTAGTGGTGTAGTGGCATGGTGGTGTAGATGGCAGCAGTAGCTCAACAATTAGCTGCAGCACCGCCAAATTGCCACAGCTGGCCCATTCAGTAGAGCCCTTAGCCCTCTCTGCTCCAGCGATGTCATATCATGGATAGCCCTGCACTCTAACTCTAGCTTTGCATGAGTGCTCATTACACCACCATTGTATGGTAATTTATTTTATTAAGGCATTCTTCATCTTCAATAATTATTGGTATATATTATTGGGAATATTTACAATATTTGATCTTTATCTCAATATGCATATACTTCAGTGATAAAGAAAAACTCTTTAGAGGTAAAGAAGTAAATTGGTTGAATAAGGGCTTGTCCTGTAAATAGTACATGCATTGCATATGTACAAACTACAAAACCCTGTTTGGTTTGTGTGAAAATGGAAAAAGACAAATCATCCCAGCTTTTTTTTAGTGTGATAAAGCAAACAAAGTGAAAAACAAATAAAAGCCTTTCCCTCCATCCTAATATCTTTTGTAGCTCATGCAGAAGAAAAGAGCAATTACTTAAAGAAACAAACACAGCTTGAAAACAACAGAAGAGACTAAATGACAGATAAAAAAATGTAATGTAAAATGTAAATGTGATACTTAACAATCTAAACATTAAAACTTTTTTAAAACTTTTAAAACTTTGTTTAATTTTTTAAACTAAACATTACATGTAAATAACTAAACCTAATATCTGTTCAAGTAAATGGAAAAAGAAGAACTTCATTATGCCATCATTGTCAGGTTTAATGTATTAAACCAGGGGTGGCCAACCCGCAGCTCGCAAGCCGCATGCGGCTCTTTGGCTGGTTTCATGCGGCTCTTATGTTCATATCGATTTTTGTGTGTTTGATTTTTATGTGCTTGTCCGCTTTGCTTACATTCAATACGGTATTTTTAAGACTTAAATGAGCTTGCCCCTACTGGGAAACTTTGCGGTATATCAGAAAAGTAAAGTCAATCCGAGCATGCGCACTCTGTCTGTAGAGGACATTTTTGAAAAGGCAGGAAAGTTTTCCAGTGATGGTGCCAGGGCAAAAGGCATAACACAAAAAATTATGGATTTCATTGCCATTTGAATTTAATTTTCATTTTGGTGCATCCCTAAAATGTTATCGTTGGTGTGGCCCTCAGACACAATTCATGTTTCTCATGTGGTCCCTTGTAAAAAATTTATTGCCCTCCCCTGCAGTATATTCATCTCACGCACATGCGCAAAAAACAATGAACACAGTCAAAACAGGTTAGGCATGTAACCCTGCCTGGTTCGCTGAGGGAACGAGACTTTGTGTCAACAATGCATTGGGACTGCTTCCGCATTGTCCACACTCTGAGTCACATATGTAATCTCTCTAATGGAAGCACAGCCTCACCACCGGGTTGATGTTCCCTTTCAGGAACTCGAGCTGTGTTAACAACGCTTTGAGAACGAAAGTCGAATACCACCAGAATGACCAGTAGTGGCACTGAGGTCAAAGTTATAAAACCTGATGAAGTCAGCTGGGAGGACCAAGCCTTAGAGGCTGCCGCACTCCGGGTTAAATGCGCTCTGAACCCGAAGGGATCAGGATGAACAGAGGACATGTAGGAGGATGCAATAGCATTGATAATCTACCTGCTAAGCGTCTGCTTTTTCGTAGTCACAAGGGGCACCTTAGGAAGGTAACCTGTTTTAAGGTACAGAAAGGCACTGGCCATGCCTGGAGTAAACTGCAAAAAAGCGGGGGCCACAGAAAGGGCCTGAAGATCCCCTACTCTCTTAGAAAAAATGGCCAGGAGGAACACAGTCTTAACTGTGAGGAACCACCAGAATGCTTTGGCCAATGGCTTGAAGGGTTGCTCAGATAGACCCTCCAATATGACAGCCAAGTCTCACACAGGAACTCTAGATCGCTCCGGGGCCTTAGCTTCTGGGTGCTGCAGAGAAAATGTTTCAAGAGTGTGTCTCTGCCGAATGATATCCCCTCCAAGGGAGCATGATATGCCGAAATGGCAGATACGTGGACTTTAAGGGTGGATGAAGCCAACCTCAAAACCACAGCCTCTGCAACTCGGGGTGGGGTGAGTTATTGCTTCCCCTGCCTGAGATGGAGGGATGGTGTTTGAGAGGGGCTACCAGGTCCACAAACCTTGGTCTGCCTGGCCACCATGGGGCCACCAGGAGGAGATAGACTCCAGCCTGGTGAACTCTATTCAGAACTTCTAGAAGCAGCATGATGGGGGGAAAGGCATACAGGGGAAAGGCATACAGGTGTAGACTTGGCCACGCCTGAGCCAAGGCATCCAGCCCTAGGGGAGCTGGAAGTGTAAGGGAGAACCAGAAGGGGCAGTGCAACATCTCTTGAGCAAGTTTACTTGAGCACAAGCCAAATCGCTCATACCAATTGAGGGTGAAGCTGCAATTCCCTGGGCCTCGGCCCTTAGCTTGAAAGGGCATCTGCTGCTTCATTCAAATGGCCCAGGATATATGCCACTCTAAAGAAGAGCAGCTTCCCAGAATCTGGCATGTTGGTTTGTATATGAGGCGTGAACGCAGACCCCCCTGGTTGTTGATGTAAGAGAGCCAGATCTAGCTTGTCAATTGCAAAAGTCACATTCTCCATAAGCTTCTGTAGCACCGCACTCATGGAATGGGAGGAACACAAGCACCAGAGAGGAGAATTGCAGGAATCACACTGTGGTTTATTTACAGTGTACAGGGGTGACGAGGAAAAAGGAGAAGAGAAGTTGTGAATGTTGCTTAGTCTGTAGTTCAGCGTTAGTCGGAGAGGTCCGGTTCCATGTTGCTCGAAACCACAGACAGGCCGAGGAGAGCTGAGACCCGGTCCTGTCTGTATGGGTGGGTGCTTGGTGTCCTCGGCATGTAGTGACCTTTAGATAGTCGTTGAAGTAGGATATACTCTTCAGTCTCCTTGATGAGGGTGAATAGTTGGCGTTCTCTTATATCCGGTTTCAGCCGTGCCTTGTTATGTTGCTCCGCCCCCCTGTCATGTGCAACACGCTTGCCTGTTGGTGTGTGTGGGACCTAATGCCGACGTCACAGCTTCTCTACTTCCGGCTCGCAGCAAAAGATTTTTGAAATTATTCAACACAATCTGCTTCACTGGTACTAAAGCTAGTCAACTTATATTTTTGATTTATTTTTGGGTTCTTTAAGGTTGTTTACTTTTCTTGACAACCTCTCTAAAAATATTTTATTTTCTTTATTAATTAGAAGTGAGAAAAGTGGCACTATAGATGTTTTTAGACGGCTGAAGGAGGAAGAAATGACATCAAAACTTTATCAAAGTCTCACAGTGCAACCTACAAATAGGACATAATTATTAATGTTAGAAAATCCATAAAAATAGTAATGAAATGTACAAAATTCTAACCAATACAGTTTTTCAGTGCTTAAAAGTCTTGCAATTCAATTCACTCAAGACAAAAACTTCCCTCTGCCTGTTACATCTGGTATAGACATGTCAGATTTTAGCTTATTTTGTTTACATTCAAGTGATTAATTGATAGCTGTCTCCTAATGAACTACAAAATTTCATTAGATTAGTGGCTCCCAGAGACACAAAACATGTTTGTTTGACAGAGTGTAGTTAATCCAGAATGCATTATCTGCATTACAGCAGGCCAGAGCACTTTATCATTAGGACAGTTGAACTTTTCTTTTTAATGTCAACTACACACCAAATGATAAGTTTACACAGTACAACTTCTCAGTGAGGATAAAAACATGGACATTGCGATCAAACACATTCTTTGTTTTAGCAACAATATTCTCTGCCCTAAAACAAAAAATTACTTTTTGTCCATATAAGACTCACATTTGGTGTTCCACAAAAATGTGATTACTTGCGTTTAGGCTTCAGGTTTCATTAGATTTTATTTGAAAGAACAAATGTTTAATTGTGCTCATTTATAAGTTTTATTATAAGTTGCTGAATCCCATACAAAAACATTCCAGAAGTGTTGTTAAACCATGATGCTGTTTGGAATAATCTTTTGGCAGTTTGTTTTTCCCCACAACCTGTTTTTTTTCACTGCACATGAAATCCCTTTTGAAACTTTTTACCTTTTCCACAAATATAGTGTTAATTTCTATCACCCCATGATGTGTAAAAAAAGAAAAAAAAAAAAAAAAAAAAACCTGTTAAAAAAAAAAAAAAAAGACCTGTAGTTTTGTAAAAAATAATACTGTAGTTTTTTTTTCTTGGTAAGTATATTGTATGTCCAAAGCTAAATAGCTTTTTTTAATATAATGGAATCAGGAAGTAATTGAAAGATTTGAGCTTCAGAAATCTGGGGAAAAATAATTATGCAAAAAGAACACAGTTTTGAAAGCTCTCTTTAAACATAATGAGGCTCACTGCATTTAAATAAAAACAGATGGAGGTTTGTCATGTATCCAGTGCTTAATGCTTATTTTACTGTTAGCTTATAGCTCTTTTTATGAATACATACTGTTTACTTCCTGTTTAGCTTTACCTTATCTTGTTCATTGTTTTTCATTTATGCTACAAGAGCATTGGTACACTTTATAAAAGTGTAAAACACTATTGTTTAGCAAATAAAAATAAAAACTATAATAATAATAGTATATAAATAAAATGGTACATGCAAGAAAAAATTGGTGCTGAACATAAGGAGACAGTGATATAATAATACTTGCATGTGTTATTTGATTATTATGTATACAGTTCAATTCAATGAATTTTTATTTGTATAGTGCTTTTAACAATTAACACAGATAATGTGGTGATAAAAATTAATAAGATGTTCTTTTTAAGCATAAGTTTATCCCTGATGAGCAAGGCGGTGGCGACTGTGCCAATGAAAAACTTCCCGAGATGGCATAAGGAAGAAAGCTTGAGAGGAACCTCAAGAGGGAACCCATGCTCATCTGGGTTGCTCCGAATGTCCATTTATTGCAGATATACCATGTTGCGGGGTACAGTGATGGTGATCATAGCAGACTGTTGACGTTAACTACAAATCCATCCTCAAAGCTCCCGTTCTTACTCCGAAATTTCATGAAACCGTCCCCAGCTGCACAGAGTGGACTCAAATCGATGAGGACATATTCCAGAGGCAGGCCTGGACAAAGTGGGAAGACTAAATAAACATGTTTCCAACCTTGACTTGAACACTGAGACTGTGTCTGTCCTGGACACTGATTGGAAGGCTGTTCCATAACTGTGGAGTTTTATCCGCCCCTTGCTGTAGTCTTCATTATTTGAGGTACCAACAAATAGCCTGCATCTTTTCATATAAGTAGGTGTGGAGGATCCTAATGGTACAGAAGTTCGGTGAGAGACCGTCATTTGCTTTATACGTCAGTAGTAGAATTTAATAATAAATGCGAGATTTAATTGTGAGCCAGTGTAGACTGATTAAACAGGGGTGATGTGGTCATATTTTCTAGATCTAGTGTGGATTCTTGCTGCTGCATTCTGAACTAACTGAAGCTTATTTATGCACTTACTTGAACACCCAGACAGTAAAGCATTACAGTAGTCTAATCTAGATGTAACAAAAGCATTAACTAGTTTTTCTGCATCCTGCAATGACATCATATTTCATGTAAGCTGATCTCTCTCATCTGGCTTTGCTAAAATATACATCTGTGTATCATCAGCATAACAATGGAACCGAATGCCATGTTTATGTATGATTTTACCCAGAGTCAGCATATATAAAGAGAAAAGCAATGGGCCTAAGACAGATATTTGCGGAACACCAAATTTTACCTCAGAGAGTGTGTAGAACTCACCAATGACATCAACAAACTGATAGTAATCAGTCAAATAAGACCTTAGCCCAAAAAAAGCTGTTTAGTATCGTCAAAGGTGTCAAAAGGTGCACTAAGGACAAACAAAACAAGTAAAGAGACAAAACCGTGATCAGAGGTGATTAACCACCTTAACTAGTGTCATCTCTGTGCTATGATAAGGCCTAAATCCTGACTGATACATTTTGAATATGTTATTTCTAAATAGATGTGAGCATAACTGCTGTGCTACCACCTTTTCTAAAATCTTGGAAATAAAGGAGCGGTTTGATATTGGCCTGAAGTTGGACAGCTAGGTCAAAGTCAGGTTTCTTAATTAGGGGGTTGATAACTGCCAGTTTGAAGGATTTAGGTACCGTAATTTTTGGACTATAAGCCGCTACTTTTTTCCCCACGTTTTGAACCCCACGGCTAAAACAACGAAGCGGCTACTTTATTAATTTCTCCTGGGTTTTTCCTGGTTTCACAAACTTAAAGCCAAAAAACTGATCGACATAACATTAGACGAATGAAATTTCCGAACAGAAACAAAAAAAGAGCACTTCACCTGTGTTCTGAGATGCATGGCATCGGGAGAAAAACTTTCACCGGTGGCGCACGACGATGACAAAAGATAAACTCCCCAGAGAAATACAGTGGTACCTTGACCTACGAGTTTAATTCGTTCCGTTGACTAGCTCGTATCTCAATTTGCTCACACATCAAATCAGTTATCCATATTAAAAATACTTAAAATGGCATTTATCCATTCCAACCCTCAAAATGACACCCCGTTTTTATGATTCATGTTATTAAATTGGAAAATACATTTCTAAATAACAAATCTTGTATAAAAACATAATAGAAAGAGTTTGTAAAGATATAATAAGGTTTTATTCAGTGTATTTTTATTAAAAATAAGATGACTTGAGCTAACGAAAACGCCGGTGTGTGTGTGTGTGTGTGTGTGTGTGTGTGTGTGTGTGTGTGTGGAGGGGGGGTAAAGGCGATAAGCGGAGGCAGAGGAAAAACTCGTTTTTTACTATCACTCCTGTACACTACGTATCCCTAAACTTGAAAATCTTAACTTTTTCTTCTTTGCTTGTCTTAATTTTCATCATAATTGTCAGCGGTGCAAAAGTAGGACCCAAATGCAGGACACAGCCATAAAGTTAAACAGAAGTCTTTAATGTGAAAAGAATCCAGAAGGCACAAAAAACAAAGTGTCCAAAAACTTACGGTCCTCAGGGTGAGATAATAACACACAAAATACACACGAGAGTAATCCACAAACAAGCAAGGTGTCCGAAAACTTACAGTCCTTCGGGTGAGAATATCACACAAAAAATACACCGAAAACACGTGTCCAAAAACTTATGGTCCCCTGTGAAAAGTAATCCACAACACCCGAGCAAAACGTACAGTCCTCCAGGGGAAATGGTCACCGAGAAAAACGCCCAAAAAAGAGAGAAAACAAAAACTCCCGACCGGAATAGAGACAGGGAAAAAGGAAGATAAAAAAAATAAATAAAAAGAAAAAAAAAACGGGCAAAGCCACGGCGGCGCGCGCGAATGCGGGGACAGGCGGCCACAAACTGACGAACGTCTTCCCTAATAGTGGGCCACCAAAAACGTTGCCGCAGAAGGGCCAAGGTGCGAGGAGTTCCAGGGTGGCAGAAAAGTCGAGAGCAGTGGCACCACTGGAGTACCCGTGAACGGAGCTGGTCTGGAACGTAGAGCCTGCCCTCCGGACAGACGGCAGGGATGGGTTGTCCCGAAGTGGCCCTGTGCACCCAGCGTTCAATGTCCAAACGAAGGACCCTGACGGAAACGGATGGGGGTAAAATGTGACACGGTTCTTCGCCCTTCTCCTCGCGGCAGGAACCCAGTCGGGACAGGGCATCTGGTTTGCAGTTCTTGGAGCCCGGACGGTAGGAGAGCGTAAAGCAAAAACGCCCAAAAAACAGCCCCCAACTAGCCTGCCGGGGGTTGAGGCGCTTGGCTGCGCGCAGATACTCCAGGTTGCGATGGTCCTTCCACACAACGAACGGGTGTTCGGCACCCTCCAACCAATGACGCCATTCCTTTAGCGCCAGCTTGACGGCCAGCAGCTCGCGATCCCCGATGGAGTAGTTCCGTTCTGCGGGACATAGTCGGCGGGAAAAGAAGGCGCACGGATGGAGGCGGTTGTCGGTGGCACCCCTCTGAGACAGAACGGCCCCCACACCCTTGTCCGAGGCATCAACCTCCACAACAAATTGCCGGCATGGATCAGGCAGGGTAAGAACAGGTGCGGACGTGAACCGGGTCTTGAGCTCCAGAAAGGCCTGTTCCGCCTCGGAATTCCAGGTGAATGGCTGACAAGTAGAGGTAAGTCGGTGTAGTGGCGCCGCGATGGTGCTAAAACCACGGATGAACTTGCGGTAAAAATTAGCAAAACCCAGGAACCTTTGCAGTTGCTTGCAATTCTCTGGTTCAGGCCACTCCTCTACGGCGCGGATCCGGGCCGGATCCATCTGAACACTCCCCGCCGACAGGATGAAGCCCAGAAAAGAAGTGCTGGACACATGGAATTCACATTTCTCGGCCTTCACGTACAACTGGCTCTAAAGTAGATGGGTGAGCACGGTGCGCACATGGCAGCGGTGTTCCTCCAGGGAGCGGGAGTACTTCAGAATGTCGTCCAGGTAGACAAACACAAATCGATGAAGCATGTCCCGAAGAACGTCGTTGACCAGGGCCTGGAAAACAGCAGGGGCGTTGGTGAGGCCAAACGGCATGACCAGGAACTCGTAATGGCCTACTGGGGTGTTAAAAGCGGTCTTCCATTCATCCCCCTCGCGAATGCGAACCAGGTGGTAGGCGTTGCGAAGGTCAAGTTTGGTAAAGACGGTGGCTCCCTGGAGTCTGGGGAATCGAGGAGAGGCAGCTGGCATGACACGAAATCCCCCACTTCAACACCCGGCCACTGGTCCAGTCCAGGTGAGGGTTGTGCCTCTGCAACCACGGGAACCCGAACATGGCCGGCGCTCGCGGTGATGGGATGATGAGGAACGACAGCCATTCGTAATGCTGTTCAGGGATGGACACGAGGAGAGGCTTGGTGCGGTGGGTGACCCGATGGAGAATGTGACCATCAAAAGCGCGGACCAGGAGCGGTACAGGAAGAGGTTCCGACTCGACGCCCAGTTGACGAGCGAGCTCTTCATCCAAAAACTCGCCGTCCGCCCCGGAGTCCACAAACACAGCCAATTCACGACTGCGGCCCTGGACCTTGACTCGAACCTTGAGCAACGGCCTAGAGGGGGCTGGGAGTCCTTGGCCCAGCGTTGGCCCCACGTTCAACGCCGAGCCCTCTCTTTTGCTGGACAGGTGGCGGCCATGTGTCCCGCCTTGCCACAATACAAGCAGAGTCCTTGAGAGCGACGCCTCTCCTTTTCACTAGTGGAAAGGTGGCGGCGGCCAATCTCCATGGGTTGCGGAGGCAGACTAGACAAGGTACTGAAATGAGATGGATCAGAGGGAGAGGCGGGCTGCCAGGTCCCACGGAACCCCCCGTCCGAGTGGAATTCCCTCATTCGTCGGTCGATTCGGGTGGCCAGGCTAATCAGGGAGTCCAGATCCTCTGGAAGATCCCTGGCCGCAAGCTGATTCTTGATCTCTGCGTTGAGCCCCCCTAAGAAAGACGTCGTAAAGCGCCGTGGCATCCCACTCACTCTCGGCCGCAGCGGTGCGGAAATTCGTGGCGTATTCCGCGACAGATCGTCTATCCTGAATGGTCTGGAACAGCGACCGGGCAGCGTCTTGCCAGGGGGTGGCTGAGTCAAAGATCTTGCGTAGCTCCTCAGAGAACGCACGATAGGAGGCACAGACCGAGGAACGGCGTTCCCACTCCGCCGGGGCCCATCGTTTGGCCTTACCCGAAAGCAGAGAGATCACATAGGCCACCTTGGTGAGTTCATCTGGAAACGAAGAAGGCTGAAGCTGAAAAGTTATTTCGCAGCTCAACAAGAACGGACGGCACTCCCCTGGTTGTCCTGCGAAGCGCTCAGGAGTCGGCAGATGAACCCCACACCTAGGTGCTGTTGGCGGGACGGGCGCCGGGGCGGCTGACGCGGCGGCATGAGCAGTGGTGTTTTCCGAAACAGACGCCTGGGCTGCAGGGGCTGGGTTGCGCTGGAGAGCTAGTTCAAGAATTGCACTTGCCAGTTCCTGTATCTGCTGGTGATGAGAGGTGGTGAGCTGCACCAAGGAGGAGAGCTGAGACTGCACATCGTCCGCTGGGTCCATGTCTGGCCAGATTGTACTGTCAGCGGTGCAAAAGTAGGACCCAAATGCAGGACACAGCAATAAAGTTAAACAGAAGTCTTTAATGTGAAAAGAATCCAGAAGGCACAAAAAACAAAGTGTCCAAAAACCTACGGTCCTCAGGGCGAGATAATAACACAAAAATTACACACGAGAGTAATCCACAAACAAGCAAGGTGTCCGAAAACTTACAGTCCTCCGGGTGAGAATATCACACTAAAAATACACCCGAAAACACGTGTCCAAAAACTTATGGTCCCCTGTGAAAAGTAATCCACAACACCCGAGCAAAACGTACAGTCCTCCAGGGGAAATGGTCACCGAGAAAACGCCCAAAAAAGAGAGAAAACAAAAACTCCCGGCCGGAATAGAGACAGGGAAAAAGGAAGATAAAAAAAATAAATAAAAAGGAAAAAAAAACGAGCAAAGCCGCGACGGCGGCGCGTGCGCACGCGGGGAAAAAAGAACAAAAACAAAGATGAAACAAATACCGGAAGAAACGAAACTGAAAGCAAAACACGGGAAAAAACGAAACCGAGCGATAGGAAAGTCTTAATGAAAAAAGAAAACACGGAAGCCAACGAGACAATCTGGCAGCACGCATGAGAAAACCGTGTCTATTTATGTGATGGCAAGATGGCGGCCAGGACGGTTGCGGGTTCGCGCTACCCCGGAAGTGGAAGCACCAGAAGTGCCCGCGCTTCTGGCTGACAACAATCTTCGCTTTCTGGCTTTGCTTTGCCATCTAGCAGCGGCGTCTTAAACTTGTACCTCAATTTTGAGCTTGTACCTCAATTTTTGCTCACGTAACAAAGCAAAAAAATCGGCCGAGTGAACGTTCGTACCTTGGAAAACTCGTACATTAATGCACTCGTAGGTCAAGGTACCACTGTAGTTGTGAAAGGAAGGAGGAAGACAGTGAACAATGACTTACTTGGTAGGCTACTGTTTAGATACAAGCCGTAGTAACGCGTTGAGTCTGGGTAAAAGGATAGCTCACTAAAACAGACAGGTTTCCAAAACTCGTGCTTTTTTATTTTTTTAGGCAACAACGTTATAGGTTAGTCAAAGAAACTTCGAAATAAGCATCAGAAAATTATAAGGACATAATCCTCAGTCTTACACACACGCAGTAATACCTGAAGAATGCAGTGGCACACTATTCCAAAAATACCGCTATGCTCCTGATAGAAGCGCAACATATTGCATTTAGTGTCTTTCGTTAAAGCCTGTGTAAAGTTCAATAGTTTCAGTGTAGACAGGTTATAGATAGGTGCGGCTTATTTATGTTAAAAATTTTAATCTTTGTCAAATTAAAAGATTATACAAGCGTGTGCCTTATAGTCCAGAAATTACGGTACATAACCAGTGCTAATGCAAGTGTTTATTAATTTTAAATCATGTTCAATTAACTCTGGAATTATGTTTGAAAAAACTTGTAGGCAGAATGTGGGCTGATGATTTTGTTGAGGAAATAAATGAAATTATTCTCTTGAATAGGAGTAAAATTTTGTAATTGATTGCCTATTATTATTACACTGCTGTCTACAGGGTTTTTTTATAAAATAGTTTGGATTTTTTGTCTGATGTGTGTAACTTTATTATTAAAAAAAGTTAATAAAATCATTACTACCTATTGATGGTGTGCATGTTAGTGCAGTGCTTTTATTTCCTGTTAATTTTGCTACCGTGCTGAATAAAAATCTAGGATTATGCTTGTTATTTTCTATGAGGATGGAGAAATATTCTAATCTAGCAGCACCAAGAGATTTTCTATAAATCAGGAGGCTCTCCTTCCATGCTATTTAAAATACTGTCAATTTTGTTTGACGCCATTTTTACGCTCTAATTTCTGAGTTGTCTGTTTTATGATCATTACACCACTGTTCTAATTATTTTTTTTTTTCCCCTGATCATTTTGGTTTTAAGGAGCGCTACATCATCTAGAGTGTAATTAAAGTTGATTCTAGGTTTTCAGTGGCCCAGTCAAGCTCTGTGGGGTCAGACGAAGATCCAATCAATATCAACATTTCTGGAAGATTATTGATAAAACGTGAATGTACGCTTAACATAGTAACGTGGCGAGGTACTAATGCAATGACTGAGGCAGATTTTAAAAGAGATGAGGTAATGGTCTGAAAGAGCTTCAGACTGTGGAATTATAAATACACTTTTTATTTTTTATCCAAATGTTAATAACAAATCAAGAGTGTGTCCACCACTACGAGTGGGTCCTATAACATTCTGATCAATTTCAACTTAATCTAGGACACACCTGTCTTTAAACAATACAGTTGTGGTAGAGTGAGTGGGAGTGAGGAAAAAGGACAGCCACAACGGGTTGTTTTACAGGCGTCACCGCTGTTTTTATTCAAGGATTTTTTTTTTTCTTTGGTCTCACTGGTGTCTGAAGCAGCACTTCTGGCACACACACACACACACCCACGCCTCCGCTCACTTCTGCTTTTATGTGCCTCCTGATCACTGAAAAAGAGAGCACAGACATCAGGTCTTATTAGCTGCAGGTGAGGCAAATCCCCGCTTACCTGCTTCCTGCCCCGCCCCTATTCACAAACGGACGCTTGACCACGCCCCTGCTGCCACACACCCCCACCGCCCGACTCAGGCTGACGTCCGGCCCGCCACCGACTCCCACCCTGTCACGAAAGTAAGTCGGCCACGACCATCTGCGCCCCCGGTCTGTGGACCACCTCGAATTTAAACGGCTGAAGTGCCAGATACCACAGAGTGATCCGCGCATTGGTATCCTTCATGCAATGGAGCCACTGGAGCGGGGCATGGTCCGAACAGAGGGTGAAGGCCTGTCCCAACAGATAGGAGGGTGAGGACCGCCCATTTGATGGCCAGGCACTCCCTCTCGATAGTGCTGTACCAGCTTTCCCATACTGAGAGCTTACGGCTGATGAACAGCACCGGCCGTTCCTCCCCCTCCACCATCTGGGACAACACGGCCCCCAGCCTCCCATCCGACGTGTCCGTCTGCAAAACAAAGGGGAGAGAGAGAATTTAGGTGCATGCAAAAGGGGACGTCTGCAGTTCGCCAGCCCCAGAAACCGTCTCACCTCCTTTTTGGTCTTGGGTCTCGGACAGGCCGCAATCGCTGCCGTCTTGTCAATTTGGCCACACACCTGCCCATTGCCCAAGTGGAAACCCAGATACCGTACTTCCACCCACCTAATCACGCACTTTTTTGGGTTTGCTGTGAGCCCTGCCCGCCTCAAGGTCCGCAGGACCGCCCTGAGATGTTGCAGATGCCGCTGCCAATCATTGCTATAAATTACAATGTCATCTAAATATGCAACGGCGTAACCGTTGTGCAGACGAAGAATCTGATCCATCAAACTCGAGGTAGATCGGGAAGTACGATTAAGGCAAGTGGAGTTAGAAGCAATGAAGATCTCTTCAATGTCTACGGCCCACTCGGGTAACCTGTCTTCCCCTCCTCTGCCACTGTCCTCTCCACCTGCACCTCCTGCAAGGCCTGTCCCTATGCCTCGGTCTGCTTACTCTGTCCCAGCCACCCCTGCTTTTGATGTTAGCAAAAACATTGTGTTGGTTCCTCCGAGAGAAAGAAACCTTGTTGGATAAGTGGTGTGCTTCTAGCAGAGTGAATGATTTTGACACCTTGAGGGAGCTTGTGTTGCTTGAGGAATTTAAGAATTGTCTACCTGATTGTGTTGTGGTCTACCTAATGAGAACGTCTTCAAGCAGACTAAGGTAGAACCATCAGTAACCACTGATCAGCAGTTAAAGACGACTCGGTCTAGTCAGTCGAATTCTCCTCCTAGCTCTACTAGATGCTTTTACTGTCATAAGCCCGGCCATGTAATTGCAGACTGCACAAGTTTAAAGCAAAAGCAAGACAGGCTGAAACAAACTCCTAGTCCTACCCAACGAATTGCACTACCAAAACCGTTAGTCCTGCTTCAGATTTTGTCGGACCAAATGTTGAAGAATCTGTTAATTCATGTTATCAGCCATTTGTTACAGATGGTAGATGTTCTTTAGTTGGGAAAGATCAAACCCCAGTACCTGTTAAAATTCTTCGGGATACTGGCGCAACTCAGTCCTTTATATTAGATGAAGTGTTATCTTTTTCAGACAAGTCCTTCTGTGGAACACATATCTTTTCTAAGGGAATTACTATGCAGTACATTAAAGTTACTCTTCACTATGTGCACTTAAGCTCAAGTCTAGCTACAGGGATCTATAAAGTGGCGGTATGTCAGTCTTTACCGGTGGAAGGTGTTACTTTCATTTTAGGGAATGACATAGCTGGGGGTAAGGTCCTTCCGGTCCTAGAAGTTTTGAAGAGTCCTGCTGACGATCTCTTACCAGATGATCTGTCACATGATCACCCCACAGTGTTCCCTGTATGTGCTGTGAGTCGTGCTAAAGTTCGTTTGTTAGAAGATGTGGTTGACTTATCAGACTCGTTTCTCGCTAAAGATGATGCAGAGTCTGCTGTGTTGACTCCTTCCATGCCTAGTTCTTTCGACCCAGTGACTTTAATGAAAATTCAAAGCACAGATGTTCAGTTTGGTGAGTTACCTATTAGTCGATTACAACTTATTGAGGCTCGAATGGCTGATCCTAGCCTAGAGAAGTATTTTTTAACTGTGTGTAGTCAGGAAGAGTTGGCAAAACGACAAGTAGCATATTTTGTAGAGAACAATCTCTTAATGTGGAAATGGTCTCGTATTGATTCGCCTTTTGACAGTGTCTTTCAAATTGTGCTACCTTTAGTTTATAGGCAAGGTGTACTTTAGGTAGCCCATGATTATCCTTGGTGAGGACACTTAGGCATTACAAAAACGTATTTGAGCGTTCTCAAACATTTCTTTTGGCCTGCACTCAGGAAAAATGTTGTGCATTTTGTCGGTCTTGTCATATTTGTCAGTGTACTGGGAAGCAAAATCAGGTTATTCCACCAGCTCCTCTTTACCCTAGACCAGTACTTGGGGAGCCATTTGAGCATGTTCTTGTTGACTGCGTTGGTCCTCTGCCTAGAACTAAGTCTGGGAATCAGTATTTGTTAACAATATTGTGTACTGCTACTTGGTTTCCAGAAGCGATTCCCTTACGTAGAATTACCTCTTCAGTGGTGGTCAAAACCCTTGTAAAATTTTTCATTACTTTTGGGCTGCCCAAGGTAGTTCAAACAGATCAAGGAACTAACTTTTTGTCCAAGCTGTTTTCACAGGTTATGAAAACACTAAACATAACTCATCACGTGTCCAGTCCTTATTACCCTGAGTCCCAAGGTGCATTAGAAAGGTTTCACCAGTCCTTGAAATCTATGTTAAGGAAATACTGTTTAGACACTGAGAAAGACTGGGATGAAGGAGTGCCTCTTCTGCTGTTTGCATTAAGAGAAGCTGTTCAAGAATCTCTTGGATTAAGTCCTGCAGACCTTGTTTTTGGTCATTCAGTTAGAGGTCTTCTGAAAACCCTTAAGGAGAAGTCTCTAGTAGATAGTGGTAGGAAACACAATATTTTAGACTATGTAAGCAAATTTCGTGAGCGTCTGCACAAAGCTTGTACCCTAGCCCGTGAAACCCTAGGGTTGTCGCAAGGTCGTATGAAGCAGTGGTATGACAAGAAGGCAGTCTCTCGGAAGTTTCAACCTGGTGACAAAGTAATAGTTTTACTTCCTATTCCTGGTTCATCCTTGTCTGCCAAGTTTTCTGGTCCATACTCGGTTAAGGAAAAACGTAGTGACACTGACTATGTTCTCTGCACCCCTGACCGAAAATGCAAGACACAGGTTTGTCATATTAACATGCTGAAAGAGTATCACGCCCGTGAAGGTATCTCTAGTTCAGGGGACTTGTGTGGTGATGAGGCAGTTTCCGCTGGCTTGGTAACTGTAACACAGAAGTGAGGAGCCTACTGCTGATTCAGATTCAGATGGGTTGGTTGTACGTGCACCAAAAACCTTTTGTCGACTCTTAAACTCCGATATTTTATCCACCCTCTCTTCCTTCCTAGGTCATTTGCCTGACCCCCAGAAAGCCGATATTGAAAACCTCATTAGTTTGTTTCCAACAATTTTTCAAGATGTTCCTTCTCAAACAACAGTCTTACAACATGATATACAAGTAACCACCACTGCACCCATTAAACAACATGCCTATCGAATCAATGCAACTTAGAGAGAAGTTATGAAAGGGGAAGTTAAGTACTTATTGGAACATAAGTTGGCCAAACAGAGTTGTAACCCTTGGAGTTCACCTTGCTTATTAATTCCTAAACCTGATCATTCATACCGGCTGTGTACTGATTATAGACGTGTTAATGCTGTTACAGTCCCAGATTCTTATCCCTTGCCAAGGATAGATGACTGTATTGACAATGTAGGTTCAGCTCGTTTTGTGTCAAAATTGGACATGCTTAAGGGTTATTGGCAAGTACCACTGACTTCTCGTGCCTCAGAAATTTCTGCTTTTGTCACCCCTGACATTTTTTTGCAGTATACAGTTATGCACTTTGGACTTCAAAATGCTCCAGCTACGTTCCAGCGTCTTATTAATATTGTGTTGGCAGATGTTCCTCACTGCTCAGCTTATCTAGATGACCTTGTTATATATACCAGGGACTGGGCCACACACTTAGATGTTCTGGAAATGGTTTTCAAAAGACTGGAACAAGCATCATTAACATTAAGCCTGGCCAAATGTGAGTTTGCCCAAGCAACTGTTACATACCTTGGCAAGCAAGTAGGCCATGGACAGGTCCATCCAGTAGATGCTAAAGTGACTGCCATATTCAATTTTCCTGCGCTTTCAACGCATCGAGAGTTATGGAGATTTCTTGGTATGGCAGGATACTTTCGTAGTTTTTGTAAAAATGTTTCTACTGTTGTTGCATCCCTTACGTCCTTGCTTAGTGCATCCAAACCCTTTGTTTGGACTACAGATTGCCAACATGCTTTTGAAAGTGTAAAGGCTATGTTATGTAATTCACCTGTACTTGCAGCTCCAGATTTTTATAAACCTTTCAAGCTTGAAGTGGATGCAAGTGTCATAGGAGCTGTGTTGTTACAGGAGGATGCCTGTGGAATCGACTATCCTGTATGTTACTTTTCATGTAAATTTAACAAACATCAGGCAAAATACTCTACAATAGAACAAGAACCTCTAGCATTATTACTAGCTTTACAGTTTTTTGAGGTATATGTTGGTTCTGCACCTCTAGCAATTATTGTGTATACCAATCATAACCCTCTAGTCTTTTCGTCCCGTATGTACAATCAGAATCAAAGGCTCTTGAGATGGTCATTGTTAGCCCAGAACTACAACATTGAGAATAAACACAAAAAGAGTTCGGAAAATGTTGTTGCTGATGCCCTGTCACGAGATTAAACATCGCATTTTGCGATGTTTAATCAACAAACAAGTTTGCTGTTTGGGGTGGGCGTGTTACGTGTCTGCTATTTTTATTTTTTTTACTGCTCTCCCTCTCCCCCTTTTCTTCAGCACTTTACTGGCTATAGGTGGAGCTACCGGGTTGTTGGAATTGAGGCCTGGGGAAAAAAAGAACCAATGATGAGCAAGAGCCAACCAGAGGAGGCGGAGCCTTCCATTTAAAAGCAGCTCCGGAAGTCCCTGGGAGGGTGGAAAGAAAAAGTAAGGAGAGAGCTTGTTGGTTGCTTGTTGGTTGCTTGTTGGTTGCTTGTTGGTTGCTTGTTGGTTGCTTGTTGGTTGCTAGCTGTCTTGGTTATCCTAGCTCACCTGGTTTAGGAACAGGTAAGAATGTCCGCGCACCTACATTCCACCACGTAGGGTTGGCTATTGTTTAGACACCCTAGTTAGAGGGCAAATGCCACCCACTGTATTTTTTGTTAGCATAGCCTAGAGTAGTCAGCTAGATTGTTGCTGCTGTTAGTTAGGTTAAGCTTCCCAAAATACAGCCTAGAGTAGACCCTTTTTGTTGTGTTTATTTTTTTGGCACTGTCCAGGTTATTTTGCCAGTGTGAGTCTAGTCTTCTTGACTCTGTGAAACATGCTTGGGATTTGTTTCTTACCTTACTGCACGTGACCATTAAACACTAACTACTCTAAACTCTGGTCCTGCTTTTTGTTTAAACGGCTCGTAAAATCTAACTGGTTATTGTTTCACACTCCCCTAGGCCTAGCCAAGGTGGGAACGTAACAACCACCATTGGATACTCGTGTATAGCCCTATGCACACACCTCACCTCCACCCAACGTGCCGCGTCCAATACCTCGCACCGCACCAGGCTTTGGTGGATAGCAGTCTGTTTGAATTCACCAACGTCTGGTGCATACCCTCTTAGATACTCACCGGTATGCTTTATGTTCCCGCTTGATCGGGGGCAGCCTGTGGCGCCTCGGGGACCCGGACCGACACCCCCACATCCATGACAGTACACTGGTGCTGGAAATGTCCCGGCTTCCCGCAGCGCCAACAGACTGGCCCAGGTTTCCGCTCCGCCCCTGCACGAGTTGCCTCACCCACCTGTGAAGATAGATATGCCGCCAGGTGGACCTCTGCCAGCTGCACCGCCCTCTCCATTGTTTCCGGTCGCTGGCACTGAACCCACTGCCGCGAAAGACGCACGAGGAACTGCTCCAAGACCACGTGATCCATGACCTCGTCTGTGCTCCGGTCCTCGTCCAGCAGCCACCTCCGGCAAGTGTCCCGAAGCTGGTGAGCGAATGCGAACAGCCGGTCGGCTGACCTCGTGTAGCGTCAACGTGCGAAAACGCTGATGGTGCTGCTTCGCCATCCGCCCCACTTGCTCCAGAAAATCCTCGACGTCATCCTGCATGCCCATTTTGGTCAGCGGAATGCATGGGGGAGGACGGAAGGGGGGGCCAGGCGAGTGGGAGAGAGGAAAAAGGACAGCCACAACAGGTCGGTTCACAGGCGTCACTGATGTTTTTATTCAAGGATTTCTTTTTCTTTTGTCTCACTGGTGTCTGGTCGCACAGCGCTCAAGCAGCACTTATGGCATGCACAAACACACCCACGCCTCCACTCACTTCTGATTTTATGCGCCTCCTGATCACTAAAAAAGAGAGCACAGACATCAGGTCTTATTAGCTGCAGGTGAGGCAAATCCCCACTTACCTGCGTCCTGTCCCAGCCCCCATTTACAAACCGACCCTCGACCATGGCCCCGCTGCCACAACAGTCATTTAAGGTTATAGAACAAGGAGCTACTGAGCACCTCGTAAAATAGCTTAACATTTGCGATCAATATAGATCCAACACAAGCTTTTCCATGCCATAGCCTTTAAACAGTCAAAGGGATTCAATGTCCAAACTCCACATAAAGTGGGATCTAAATGGTGCTGATACATCTCTAGATGGTTCGTGATGTTTGCGGGGTCGGCATCTACTTCTTTAAAGGTCTATAATCTTAATGAGGTGTGACGTGAACAGAGCTGGCGCAACCTCAGGATGCCTCGGGATGGGTAGAGAAAGAGAAGCAGTGGAGAGAAATTAGCGTAGCTGCTGTTTATGATATTAACATGCACAAGTTGATTAACATGCACAAGTTGAAATGTACATTTGATCAGATGTACTGGAGCATGTCGAGAATGTTGACCCTGACAGTGTGTCTCTGTGCCAACACCTTACAGTCTCCAATCTCTTTCAGTTTGCATCTCCTGCATAGAATATAATCCACCTGTGTGCACCTTCCTCCTCGTCACCCTATGCTCCTCCATATTCTTAAAATAACTATTTACCATTGCCATTTCCATTCTTTTTGCAAAACCACCACATTCCTTTCCTTAAGGCCATATTTATCCATTGCTTGCTCATCACCTCCTCATTACCTCTGTTCTCTTCACTAATAAATGGAGCTTAAAATCTGGCCCAGTCACAAATCCTTCATTTCTAGGTACACTCTCCACCACTTTATCTAGTTCACTTCAGAATGTTTTCTTCTCCTCAATCTCACAGCCCACTTGTGAAGTATAGGCACTGATAACATTTTACATAACCCCTTCCAGTTTCACGTTTATCACCCTATTAGGGACTCTATTACACTCTTCACCTCCACTACACTCTTACTGTACTCCCTTCAGTATCAACCCTACACCATTGCTCTTTCCTTCCACACTATGGTAGAAGAGTTTTAACCCAACACCAATGTTCCTGGCCTTACTACTTTTCCACTTAACCTTCTGAACACACAACATATCTACCTACCTATCATCATATCAGCTACCTCTCTTTCTTTACCAGTCATAATACCAACATTTAAAGTACCAATCCTAACCTCTACTTTCCTACACTTCTCTTTTCCCTGCTGTATCTGTAGACATCTTCTCCCTCTCCTTATCCTCCTTTGGCCTTCAGTAGCCCAATTTCCACCGGTACCCTGTTCGCTAACAATACCTGTGGTATTCGTTGATAACCTGGGCCCAACTTATCAAGTATGGAATTCTGGATTGTAAGCTGCATATTAAATTTGGCATGTTTTACGCTGGATGCCCTTCCTAACACAAACCCTCCCCATTCACCCGGGTTTGGGAGCAGCACTAAGAGTGCACTGGTTTTTGCATTTTTTGCATTTATAATGGCTGGGATAGATGTAGTGCTAGATTAAGCTTCCTAATTATGTAAAACGTTGTCACATCACAGTATTAGGCCAAAAACGAGTAAGACAATTAATAATTTAAGATGATGAATTCTACCAAGACAGCTAGCTCAAATAATTAGCATTATGTTGTCCAAAAAAACAACTCAGGCTTGAATAAGGATTTTGAAAAGTATTACAATCCAAAATAAACTCCTGCATGCTAAAGCTTTGGGGCCACAGTGGGGGTTCCTGGCCTAATTAAGCAATATTGCAAAAGTGCAGTTCAGCTGTGATTTAGAACAGCAGGGCTATTTTTATCTGTGTGAGCACAGTCATGCACAATATTCTTTTAACAAAATGTCTGTTAAGAAAAAAATAATGAGTTGGTGATGTTTTAAGTTTCTGTTTATTTTTGCTCTGCTAGCAAAGAAAAACAATGAAGTAACCAGACTCATGTTAAAGCATATTGCCAAGCATGCTAGCTAGCTCACAATGATTTAAAGGTTTCTATTTAAGGTGCTGTCTAAGAAATTGCTGATCCTTTTTCTTTTTTCATCTGATAACCCTTTTGATTTTCAGTAAAAAATTATATTAATTAAGAAAGTATTGTTTGCTCTATATGCTATATATCAAGAAAAAGAGCAGATTGGTAACAAATAAAGAGTATAACTTTAAATAAAAGCTGTTGTATAGTGTTTAACATAACACTTTGCATGTTTTGGGGAACTATATTAAAATTTTTGACATTTCATTGGACTGCAAGCAGTTACCTGGGTTTTGTAACACGTTGAGTCAGGGTCAAGGGATAGCTCGCCTAACTCCAGTTGCAACAGTAATCAACCTAAGCAACAGAAAGGCTGCGGTCCACAACTCGTGCTTTATTTTCTTGGCAACAGAGTTACGGGTTAATCAAAAGGAAATGTACATATGAGCAACAGAAATAATAAACACAAATTCCTCGGTCTTGCACACATGCAGTAAAACTGAAAAAATACGGCTGCAGGCTATTCCCAAAATCCTGTAAACAACTCTAATAGCTCTAACTCTGAACATAGCAATTTTAAGTTTATACATTGATCAAGCTGGTATATATATTAGACTGCCACTCAAAGAGTTTTAATGCTAAAAGTCTCTGACTATTCCAATCACATCAGAACACCAAAACCACAAAAACACAATTGATCATTAACAATATATTTTTTGATGCTATGATTAAGCATTAAACTTAAGTCTTGATCATACATTCTTTGTGAGATGCAGCTCAAGTTACTTTAAAGCTTGTGTTATTTTCTCTATATATATATATACAGGGAGTGCAGAATTATTAGGCAAATGAGTATTTTGACCACATCATCCTCCTTATGCATGTTGTCTTACTCCAAGCTGTATAGGCTGGAAAGCCTACTACCAATTAAGCATATTAGGTGATGTGCATCTCTGTAATGAGAAGGGGTGTGGTCTAATGACATCAACACCCTATATCAGGTGTGCATAATTATTAGGCAACTTCCTTTCCTTTGGCAAAATGGGTCAAAAGAAGGACTTGACAGGCTCAGAAAAGTCAAAAATAGTGAGATATATTGCAGAGGGATGCAGCAGTCTTAAAATAGCCAAGCTTCTGAAGCGTGATCATCGAACAATCAAGCGTTTCATTCAAAATAGTCAACAGGGTCGCAAGAAGCGTGTGGAAAAACCAAGGCGCAAAATAACTGCCCGTGAACTGAGAAAAGTCAAGCGTGCAGCTGCCAAGATGCCACTTGCCACCAGTTTGGCCATATTTCAGAGCTGCAACATCACTGGAGTGCCCAAAAGCACAAGGTGTGCAATACTCAGAGACATGGCCAAGGTAAGAAAGGCAGAAAGTCGACCACCACTGAACAAGACACACAAGCTGAAACGTCAAGACTGGGCCAAGAAATATCTCAAGACTGATTTTTCTAAGGTTTTATGGACTGATGAAATGAGAGTGAGTCTTGATGGGCCAGATGGATGGGCCCGTGGCTGGATTGGTAAAGGGCAGAGAGCTCCAGTCCGACTCAGACACCAGCAAGGTGGAGGTGGAGTACTGGTTTGGGCTGGTATCATCAAAGATGAGCTTGTGGGGCCTTTTCGGGTTGAGGATGGAGTCAAGCTGAACTCCCAGTCCTACTGCCAGTTTCTGGAAGACACCTTCTTCAAGCAGTGGTACAGGAAGAAGTCTGCATCCTTCAAGAAAAACATGATTTTCATGCAGGACAATGCTCCATCACACACATCCAAGTACTCCACAGCGTGGCTGGCAAGAAAGGGTATAAAAGAAGAAAATCTAATGATATGGCCTCCTTGTTCACCTGATCTGAACCCCATTGAGAACCTGTGGTCCATCATCAAATGTGCGATTTACAAGGAGGGAAAACAGTACACCTCTCTGAACAGTGTCTGGGAGGCTGTGGTTGCTGCTGCACGCAATGTTGATGGTGAACAGATCAAAACACTGACAGAATCCATGGATGGCAGGCTTATGAGTGTCCTTGCAAAGAAAGGTGGCTATATTGGTCACTGATTTGTTTTTGTTTGGTTTTTGAATGTCAGAAATGTATATTTGCGAATGTTGAGATGTTATATTGGTTTCACTGGTAAAAATAAATAATTGAAATGGGTATAAATTTGTTTTTTGTTAAGTTGCCTAATAATTATGCACAGTAATAGTCACCTGCACACACAGATATCCCCCTAAAATAGCTAAAACTAAAAACTACTTCCAAAAATATTCAGCTTTGATATTAGTGAGTTTTTTGTGTTCATTGAGAACATGGTTGTTGTTCAAATTAAATCCTCAAATAAAATTAATCCTCAAAAATACAACTTGCCTAATAATTCTGCACTCCCTGTATATATATAATATATAAATGACAAATAAAGACACAACATGATTTCCCCCACATTCGGCTCTCTGGTGCGTGTTTGTTTGTCCCGTTGCTCGAGCGAGGGGCTACATTGGTGGAGAACGCGGGTATTTGAACACTGAAACGGGAAATCCCCGCCCTGTTAAACATGTTCTGAAACACCTGTTGGAATCGAACTTCCAGCAACAGACAGGACAGTGCAGGAGTTAACAAAAGGAGTCCATACAGCTACTCAAGAACTCCTGGAAATTTGGAAAAAGCATGCAGAGGACAGAAATCCAGTCCTCAGCCCGGCTCAGGAGGCAGAATGCCCACTTGCAAAAAATGACTGCAAAAGACGACCCGCATACTTTTGAGTGCATCGCTGTACACGAGGATTGAACGAAATGTGGGTGGGCATGGCTCATAGCTCCCTACCCCACAGGAATGCCCAAATGGCTTACTACAGCCTCCCGATAGAGACGGCGGGTAACTATGATTTGCTAAAGGAAGAAATTCTGGGCCGTTACGGACTGTCGCCAAGAAGTGCTGCGGCAGACTTCCATAAGTGGGGGTACAAACCCAACATTGCTCCGAGGACCCAGATAGAAAATCTGATGCGGATTACAAATAGATGGCTACAACCGGAAAGGAAAACTTCTGGAGAGGGTGACCATTGATAAGTTTATAAAAGCATTACTCCCCAAGGAACAGAAGGCTGTGGGGATGCGAGACCAGGAAAACCCCAAGGAGCTGATTAAAGCTTGAAACGGACCCATGCGGCATTGATGGCTCACTCGCAAAAACCGCAGGACACTGGTGCAGAGGGTGAGTCTGACGTTAATAGTAATAATCTTCTTTCCAATGTGTGTCACCAGGTGTCCCGTGAGGGCAACTTCGGGCAGGAACAAAAGAAAGAGGACTGCCTTTAATATTGCTGGAGCCAAGTAGTACAGATGGGGGGTAGAAACGGCCAGCCACTACCCAGCCCTCTGCATATCCCCACAGATCTGCTAGAGTGTGCCTTGGTCAGCAGGGGGAAGGAGCTAATGCCAGCGCAACAACAATACCTGACAGAACTTGCAGGCCATTTTGTGGACGTGTTCTCTGTGACTCCAGGTATGACCCACCTGGTGCAGCACGAAATTAAAACACCACCAGGGGTGATAATTTGTCAACGTCCCTACAGGGTCCCAGAGGCCCGCCGCCGTGCTATTGAAGAGAAGGTAGAAAAGATGCTGCAAGATGGAATAATTGAGCACTCGGCCAGCCCATGGTCTAGCCCTATAGTGGTGGTGCCAAAGCCGGATGGGAGCTTAAGGCTCCTCAATGACTTCCATAAGCTCAACCAAGTCTCTGAGCTACCCACTACCCAGAGTGGACGATCTCGTTGAACGGCTGTTAGGGGCCAGATTTATTTCCACCTTGGACCTGACGAAGGGGTACTGGTGGTTAGCGCTGGCCCTGGAGGCCAGGGCTAAAATGGCTTTCAGCACGGCTAAGGGTCACTGGCAGTACCGGGTCCTCCCATCCGGCCTCCATGGAGCACCAGCTACCTTCCAGAGGCTCATGGATATAGTCCTGCGGCCGCACCAGCACTTTGCAGCTGCCTACATGGACGACGTGGTCATACATTCTGGGAACATGGGCAGACCACCTTCACCATCTACGCGAAGTGCTTGAAGAACTCAGGAAGGCTGGACTGACTGCAAACCCAAGGAAATGCCACTTGGGGCTGACCGAAGCACAGTATCTGGGATACCATATTGGCAGGGGCCTTTTGAAGCCACAAGAAAAAAAGATAGAGGTCGATAGAAGTCATATTCCTGTCCCACATTGAAGAAACAGGTACATCCTTTTCAGGGTTGGCGAGCTATTATAGAAAGTTTATGCCTTAATTCTCCTCCATAGCATCCCCCCTTTTGGATCTTATGAAGAAGGGACAGCCTGAGCGGGTCCAGTGGTTGGAGAGGGTGGAGCAGGTGTTTCAGGTGCTGAAGAAGGCATTAACAAGCGAGCCAGTGCTGCGAAACCCCGACTTCAGTTTGCTGTTCGTGGTCCGCACAGACGTGTCGAAGACCAGTCTGGGAGCTGTCCTCTCATAATGCTTTGATGTTGAGGAACACCCGGTGCTGTACGTCAGCAGGAAACTGATGCCAGCGGAACAAAGGTATGCTATGGTGGAGCGGGAAGCCCTGGCCATCAAGTGGGCGGTTGAAGAACTGTGCTAATACCTGGAGGGCTGATAATTCACCCTGGTGATGGAACATGGTCCTCTGCAATGGATGGTGTGATGGTGAGAGCTAAAAATTAACCCGTTGGTTTTTGTCGATACAGGAATTCTCGTTCCAGGTACGGCACCGGGCTGGAAGCATGAATGGCAATGCAGACGCTCTCTCACGAAGGCACGGTCTTTGGGCTCAATCTTTGCTGGCAGTAGGTTCGGAGGTCAGGGGGGTACTGTGACGTCGGCGTCACGTCCCTTTCACAAAACCAGTCAAGCGCTCCGACACAACAGTCAGGTGGGTGCTGAATGGACAGCACCATATCAGCACCCGTGTTGTGGAAAGCTGCAGAACACATGGCAGCAGGGCGGAGTGGCATAACGAGGCACGGCTGGAAGCTCATAAGGAAAACGTCAACTTTCCATGCTCATGAAGGAGAAGGAGGAATATAAAAGAAGCCACGAAGGAGAACAGGAGGGGGAATGTTTGGCTCCCAACTAATGAACGGTTCGTTTCTCTTTTTCTTAACCTGATGCAGCGACAGCAGCAAGAGCTGCGCAAGTTATAGCAGCGAATACGCCGACCCTCTTCCAAAGACTTTCTAAAGATCTCTACGTGCCAAGGACACCAAGCACCCACCCGCCCAGACAGGTTTGGGACTCAGCTCTCCTCGGACAGGCTGTGGGCACGAGAAACACGTATTTGGCGTACATAGCGGCGCTATGTCGGAAGCTCCAGCAGACACGGCGTTAAGGACTAATTCACAGTGCAATATAAAATTGCACTTCTCCATTTCCCCTGTCACTCCTGTTAACGACAAATAAAGACACAACGTGATTTTCCTGACGTTCGGCTCTCTGGTGCGTGTGTGTTCGTCCTGTCGCGCGAGCGAGGTGCTACTATATATATATATATATATATATATATATATATATATATATGAGAGAGAGAGAGAGAGAGAGAGAGAGAGAGAGAGAGATATTATGTATCCACTAGCTTATATGAACTCTGTTTATAATGGATTTGAGCTAGGCTCATTAATCATGATTTGACTCCTTTCCAACAGCTAATGATGAAAGCAATATTGAATGTGTGTACAGTGGGGGAAAAGGCCTCTAGTTTCCCAAAAACATAATAATTTAAAGCTTATTAGGTTGTATTATACATGATACTTCCCTTGCCTTCTTGGTGGTAAGATGTATTTAGAAAAGATGACTCACCAGGACTAATCTTCTCTCACAATCAGTAAATGTGTGGATCGTGGCTGCTGATCTTTTCAAACTGAAGTGCCTTATTAGTGTAAATCTGTTTTGGAAAAAAGCAGACAACATTGCTGTGCTTATTTTACTCCTCAGTAACTGTTTGCCTTTTATGCCAACTAAGCAAGAAAAACTATTGAGTTTCTAACACCCTTAGTGTTAGGACCTGCAGCAACATCTTTTTTTTTGTGCTTAAATTGCTTGAAAAAAACAACAACACTTTTTTCATGCTAAATATAATAGTGCAGTGTTTATGGAAACATGTATATATGTGTGTTTGTACTACTATATAGTATTTATATAATAGAATAGCCTTTATTTGCCACATATACATTACAGCACAGTAAAATTCGTTTTGAGCAAGACTCTTGAATTTAACATGGTTCAAATAACCCTCGAACACCTAAAATTTTAAATACTATTTCAGGTACATTTTAAAAGGATCAGTGTATGGTCAAATTAGCATTTTTCAACCACAAAACATTTACTGATAGACACTTCTAACTTCTGAAGAAGTTTTTTTGCCTAAAAAGCAAAAAAGGTTTCTCCTTTTTTTGAAATATAAATTATGTGAAATTAATTTGTATTTAACTTTGTTTGAAAGTTTTATGATAAAAGCATGCACAAAATACAACAACAAAGCTAATAACTTTTTTTTTCTTTTGTACCCAGTGACTGATTTATTTTTTTTTGTTAGATAAATAACATATATTACAAAATAGTACCAACAAGCATTTTTTCACATATTCTTTCACTTTTCTTTTTTTTTATATTTTTATTTTTTAGTGTGTTCCACTGCATATATAAAATGTTGAACACAGAGTCTCCCAGCAAACAAAGTTCATAGTCAGTGATTTCTGGAGGTCGTTCTGAGCCCATGTAATCATTTATTTTGCAGAATTATTCCTATTCCCTTTTAAGAACTCGAGCTGCGTCAACAATGCTTTGGGAACGATTCTGCTTTTCCACGCTCCGAATCTGCCAAATGGAAAGCGCTGTGTCACCGAAGGGGTGATGTCATGACCAGGAAGCAATAAAAACCACATGAAGTGAAGCCGGCACCAGCTTCTGTTTGTTCATGAAGTACTCTATGTGTGTGTTTCTTACAGGTTTTTGGTAATTGGTAAATGTCAGAAAAAAGAATAAGCAAGCAATCTTTCTGACTGTGCAACAGTCAAGCGTCACTTGCTTGGGAGCGGAGCAGGTTAGGTTGCTTCCCGAGGGAGCCGTCTGTGCACATTCTCCGCACGTTCTGTGCATAATCTGCGCATACTGCACTGTGCTCATAGTGCCCATGTCAATGCAAATGCTCTGCTCCCGGAGAGCACTCCTCGGGTGGGGTGCTCTCACTCCTCGTGGTTCTGGCCCTGCTCTTGCTGAGGTGGAGCGGCACTTGTTCCTGGGGCTTGCAGATTGACCTGGCAGAGAGATTCGAAATGGGCTTGTCCCTTTTTTCCTTTCTTACCTGCCTGGTCCAGCACTCACTCGCAAATTGGAAGCACGCCTTTTGGAAGTTTCTTCTGCTTGTGACAAGAGCATTTAGCTATGCCTCCCTTTCTCTGAGAAGAGGGGGGCCTGCTCTGTGAGCTAGGTTTCAAGGAGCTATTGGAGATTGTGACCCGTGCCATAACCAAACTTGATAGTTTGGCCGGCCGATGAGCAGAAAGCTGCCCATCCAGTAAGTTTGATGAGAGCTTCCTTTGATCTATGTCACAATTTCGGGGTCTGCCTTTCTTTCTGGACCTGCACACAGAAGTGTCCAGGGTCCTGGGCTAGGCCGTATTCAGCCCGCTTTTTCCAGTTCCAATCCTCGTTGTACTCCAACATAGTGGGATTCTCTCTCCTCGATTTCTGCTCAGCATTGTACCAGACCTGCAGAATTTGTGTTCTCCTTTGAGGATCCTAGAGCTGCACCAGGGCATAGCCCCAACTCTAGGCATGCCAGATATCAGTCTCGACAGACTGATACCACTAAGAGACTACTTGGCAGCCTGGGAAGCTCTGCCAGAAGTGTCGCAGTGGGTCCTGTGCACTGTAGACAGAGGCTACAAGATTAATTTTGGATCTTGTCCGCCCTGGTTCGACGGGGTGTGTCCCACCCTGGTGGCACCCAAGCAGGCTATGGTCATGGAAGCAGAAGTTGACACTCTCCTGAGAAAGGAGGCCATCGAGGTGGTCCCTAAATCAGACAGAGTGCAGGTCGTTGGGAGTTCCCTAGGTCTATGGTAAGGGCTCCATCTGTTGTGGCTCAGCTGTTGTGATGTTGTGAAGCATTTTTTTCCTGACCTCAGAGGTCACCACGTGTGTATACATTTAAACAAAACCTTGGTGGTCTTGTACATCAACCACCAGATGGGTCTGCGCTCATGTCTCCTGTACAGGCTGGCATGCCAGATCCTCCTGTGGGGCCAAGGGAAGTTGCTTTCCTTGAGAGCAGCATACATTCCATACATACCAGTGTGTGGTGTGAGCAGCATCGATTGAATCCAGTTATCTGCCTGGTTGGTTCAGTTTTGAAATTCCTTCAAGAACAGTTTGCCAATGGTTTGGTTGCATTCATGTCTACGCAGCCGCCATTTTGGCGTATCATGCCCCCTTGATCGGGAAATCACTGGGCAGAGACCTGCACATGACACGTTTTTATCACGGCACCCAGAGGCTAAGGCCTCTTTAAAGAGAGCAGAGGATCTACAGGCCTTCTCAGTGAACCCCCTATTTTCTGGAGATTATTCCAAGCATGGCCAGTGCCTTACTTTACCACAGAATAGGATATGTTCCCAAGGTACCCTTAGCCGTCCCACGATCGGACTCCAGGACATCTGCAACACTGGGTGCTGGTCCACCCTGCTGACCTTCATCAGGTTCTATAACCTTGACCTCTCCTGGCCCCTCTGCCCATTTGACCTAGCTGTGTCCACACACACTAAGCAGTGACTGGTCAGTCTCTGTATTACACAATTGTTTCCAAAGCGTTGTTGATGCAGCACAAGTTCCTGAAAGGGAATGTCTCTAGGTTATGAGTTATATGTAACCCTAGTTCCCTGAGGGAACAAGACGCTGCACCTCCACAATGTCATGCTTTCTTAATTAAAAAAAAATAAGCAATTTGCAATTCCAAAAAGTTCGGACGCACTGCTTTCACTGACCCTTTCTCCTAGTGCTGCCCACAGACAGTGGTGGACAAAGTACACAAACCATGAACTTGAGTGCAAATATACAGTAAAATATTACAGTAAATGTAAACATCATACTCCTATAAACTTTCACTTGAGTAAAGGTACAAAAGTATTTGCTTTTAAATGTACTTAAGCAGAGGTGGCAAAAGTACACACATCCTTTACTTAAGTATAAGTACAGATACCTCTGTTTTAAAATACTCGGGTAAAAGTATACTTTTTACTCTAGAAAATGTAAAGACGTTTGGGCTCTGACATATACTTAAGTGAAAAGTGGTTATTACTACTACCCATTCTAGTGTCACACTGGTAACTGGACCTCACATAATATTAATATTGGGCTGTCAATCGATTAAAATATTGAATCGCAACTCAATCACATATTTCAATCTGTTCAAAAAGTACCATATATTAATATTTCATGATTTAATTACTTTAAGTATGATGGACATGAAAAATGTATGTAGCTGCCCAATGGTATCCATAAACAAGACACAGACAGTTTCCGACAGGTGCTTTTTATTTATTTCGTTCATGAAGAGCGCCTTTAAGCTTTAGTTTGTGTAGCACCCTGAAACTACACAAAGAAACAACATAACAAATAAATACGACTTGTATACAAAAAATACACATTCACAGTTCTCATTTACAGAGAAACGTATAAAATATAAATTATAAAGTGCATGAAGACAATATAAAACAATTAATTAACTAGCAGAGCTCAATGATTAACATGTACATGCTAACAGGCTCATAGGACTTTTAAATAAACTACAACATGTAACATATGTCGACATCACATACCTTGTTCCGCTTTACCAAAGGAATCTAAGTTAAAATTAAGCAGAATTTAGCCTCTGTTCACTGGAAAACACATGTATATTGACTGTATAGGAACATGAATCTTCGCTCTTCTCTCTGCTGATCTAATTACCTTTGCATTACTCCCCCTACTGCATAACCTAACATGCTCAAGAAACATGCTGAAACATGTAACATCCTCTTTAAAAAAAAAATAAAAGTGACACAACCATATACGGTCATTTACAATGTGGATGCTTTATGCAAATGTATTAGTGACATCAAGCTGAATATAGAGCATGAAGACAAAAAAAAGTCTTGCAAATATTTTAAAGTAATTATGGTGGTTTAAATTACGTAAATCATCAGGACACCAAATGGAACCTTTGCTATGTTTCCACACGGAAACTCTTCAGGTCAAGTCAAGAAGCTTTTAGCTTAATCATACCGATTTATGATGTAAATCGTACTGATTTATGTAATCATACCAATTACATAATACAAAAATATTTTTATTTTATGTGAATGTGGTTTAAGTAAAATACATTTTTGAGTTTTCTATACATATATTTATTGTCTGTGAGGCAAATAATCACTGATATTCAGGTTGTTTTATTTATGTGTTTGTGAATGGATATGACATGGCAGGGAGCCACATTGTTTGTTCACTTTAGTTTACAAAAGAACAGAGTTCTGTTATTATATTGTATACAAATAAAAGTAAACATTTTACTGATTCGAATGATGTATTGTTCTTATCTGTATGATCAAAAAATACTTTAATTTAACCTGTCAGCCCTGCCACAGATTTTGGGACTCACAGCTTAAAATGTCCTACTTTAATTTAAATGTCAACGTGATAAAACTGATAAAAGTGGGCTACATACACAATTTAAATATCTTAAAAAATAAGTTAGCACGAGCTAAAAACAGCTGTTTGAGCAGAACTGAAAGCTGCAACTACATCTGGGTTTGTGTGCAGACTCACCCACATCGTGAATAAAATCCTCTTATATATCGTTAGAATTCTGCACTCATTGACTACATTTTCCATTATTCCTTTTGTTTTCATTAAGCTACTGGCTGGAAATAAAAGGTTTAAAATGATGGGTGGTGGTGATAAACGTTACCTGGACACCTGCCAATAGTGTAGAATCAAGCCGAGATTCCAGGACTTTTTTTGTGTGTGGTCTCAGTTGTTTTGTAACATTATATTCTACCAGCCATATTGCACTGGTAGAATATAATTAATATAAACAGCTGCACTGTAGACAGCTGTCTTGTCTCTCCCGGTTTCATTGGGTGTGCCCCACCCAGGTGGGTCTGAGCAGGCTCTGGTCATGGGACCTCCTGAGGTTTGCTTTCAGGGTCAAAGATTATCAATACCGGCTCAATCAGGGCAGCTGGCAGTCCGGCATTGAGATGTCATTCTTGCCCACATGAAGTTGCTGGGATTAGGGCTGAATGCCAAAAAGCGTTTGCTTTTTCCACTTCTGAGAACCACCTATCTAGGCATGGTATAGGATTCAACAGTTATCCAGGCACAGTTGTCCACCAGTCGTTTTGAATCCATCCTTATGGCCGTCCAGAGAGTGCGGGAGGGACAGAAATTCACTGTGAAGTGCCAAGGGGTTGGCTCCTTCCACCTTGAAGGTTTACATGTCCAGCTGAGGCCTCTGTTACAATCTAGCATGCTTGCATGGGACTTGTATGCCCTGTCTGAGCCTCCCTTTGAGTCATTGAAATAGTTGCCTTTAAGGTTCCTTATAGACAAGACTGTGCCAAAGACATAATCAATACTGTGTTCTATTTGGCCATCTCCTCTCTCAAGAAAACAGGAGAAATTCTAATTCTCTGAGAAATTTTCTGGAGTTCACTCCAGGCATGGCTAGTGCCTTCCTCTACCCTAGACCAGGATATGTTCACATGGTTGTCCCATGACCAGTTATGCTTTAGGCATTATTTTCTTCTCCCTTTCAAGCCCCAGACCAGGTGAAGCAAAAAAACTGTGCCCACTGCGAGCACTGGTCCACAGAACTGAACTGTGGAGGAAGTCGGAGCAGCTGTCCTTCTATAGCCTTCCCAGGAGAGGTCTCCCTGCAACCAAGCAGATGCTTAGCAGGTGGATTTTGGATGCTGTTTCATTTTCCTGTCAGTTCTCTGGTCAACCTGCTCTTTTACGGGTCAGAGCTCACTTTACTCAGAGTGTGGCAGCCTCTAATGCTTTGTCCTCTGGAGTTTCTCTCCAAGACAGTGACTGATCTGCCTGCAGTGCCCAAGGGCCACTCTGCCTGCACCCCTTCAACGCTTCTATCCATTTTTAGAACTAGTGCCGGTAACCAGCACTAGATTCTACAGCGGTACTTGAGGCAGCCCGCCACCAGGTAGAACACCTTGAAAGCTGGGAAAGGCCAGATGAAGCGTGGAGTGGGCCTTCTGGTGGCTGCCCCTAGAAAACATCCCCTGGGGGCAGCCACCTAAGTTCCAGATTAAAAATACCATCAGCAAACACCAGCACTATTGGAGATATAATTATAAAAATGTGCTAATTGAAGTATTTCCAGAAAAGGTAGCTCTTTAGACATCATTAGAACAGATAAGAAATATTGAGACCAGATAATCATATTGAGCATGGTGGTGTGCAAGAAAATCTTTGAGGTATGTGGATGTTGGTCCATTTTTGCAAGCATTATTGGCCAGTGTTTTAAATCTAATGCAGGCAGCTCTAGCTAAGGCACCTTCCTTTGTGACCACTCCAGCCATCCCACAAAAACAGCATTCACAGATGTTTTGGAGCCCTTCTTGGAACTCTTTGACCATGTGAAAGATGCATGGAAAAGACAGGTGGGTTTAAGGCTTCCTCCACTTGCTGCTCATTGCACAGCTACTAGTGCCACAGATGTAGCTGGAGGACCAGTTTATGAAGAAGGCAAAAGCTGAAACAGACCAGCTGTTTCCAGTGCAACTGTGATACTTCTGGCACTTAGAAATGAGTGCAGCAGCTTAAGGACTCCTGTCTGCATTTAATAGGAACTGAGGTGTTGGTTACAAAAGGAGTTCTCTAAATGGTGCTGCTGCAGCAGTTCTTCAAACAGATCCTCACATTTGTTGCAGGAGAAGCATAGCGGTTTCAATGCCACCAACAAGCATCACTGCATGGCTCTACTTTCTTTATTTTCTTCTTGTCCCCAATTTCTCCCTAAATCTGGTTTTCATCTTGCATCTCCTCCCATCTTCCTGTTTTCTCTCTAGTGAAGCACCTACCACTCCAAGTAGCTCTCCATCCTACTAACCACCTGCACCTGGCACTTATAAGCCTCCATCCTATATAACCTCAGTTCCCCAACTAGCTCACGTTCTACAGTTTAGGCTGAAGAACCACGTCGGACTACCCAAGCCACTGATATCCTGCCCTGTGTTAGCTTACTTTTGTTTGCTGGACTTTACAAGTTCTACGAACTCTCTGCTCTTTGTATTCACCAGGTTTAGTCGAACCTGTAGTTTCCGTTTGGTTCACCATTTTTTCTCTTTGCCTTTTTCATTTCATTGAAACCTTCGTTTCTTTTTTGAGATAATCATTGCATTCTGTTTTTATTCACAATTTGTACAGTGTTCTAACTGGAATTTGGTTTGTACACAAAAGCCCTATTTCTCTCAAATATTGTTCACAAATCTGTCTAAATCTGTGTTACTGAGCACTTCTCCTTTGCCAAGATAATCCATCCGCTTCACAGGTGTGGCATATCAAAATGCACAGGTGTGCCTCATGCCACAATAAAAGTCCACTCTAAAAAATGTGCTGTTTTATCACTGAGCACAATGCCACAGATGCTGCAAGTTTTGAGGGAGAGTGCAATTGGCATGCTGACTGCAGGTATGTCCACCAGAGTTGCTGCCCATGAATTGAATGTTTATTTTCTACCATAAGCCATCTCCAAAGGCGTTTCAGAAAATTTGGTAGTACATCTAATCGGCCTCACAACCGCAGACCACATGAAAACACACCAGTCCAGGACCTCCACATCCAGCATCACCTTTGAGATTGCCTGAAAGCAGCCACCCGGACAGCTGCTGCAACAATTGATTTGCATAACCAAAGAATTTCTGCTCAAACTGTCAGAAAACGTCTCAGGGAAGCTCATCTGCATGTTCGTCGTCCTCATCGGGGTCTTGACCTGACTGCGGTTTGTTGTCGTAAAACGAGTTAAGTGAGCAAATCCTCACATTCGATGCCATTTAGCACTTTAGAGAGATGTTTTCTTCATAGAATAATCCTGGTTTTCAAAATTTGTGAGGCAAATGTTGGTCACACCAGTTACTGACTGGTTTTCAGACCCCCCCAGATGCTCTAATACAGTAAAACTACACATTCTAGAGTGGCCGTATATTGTGGTCAGCCTAAGGCACACCTGTGCAATAATCAGCATCTTGATATTCCATACCTGTAAGGTCTTTTGTGTACATAGAAAAAGTCTTAGATCTTTGAGTTTAGCTCAGGAAAAATAGTGGCAAAATCAAAAGTGTTGTGTTTATCTTTTTTTTTTAGTATAGTTGGTCCATTGTCAACAACATGCATCCCTTCATGGTTCCCTCCATCTCTCTTTTTTTTATTTACAGCTCACAGGCACACTGTAGAATCTCAAATCTGTTTTTTACCCTGTGTAGCCGGTAACGCTATCAATATATAGGATACACTGTTATGGACGAGATCGCTAGGTTCGCTAGGGAGGGACAGACCCGGACAATGACTTTTACCCAGGTGGTTTTGTTTACTTATAAGGAAAAGGTATAAATGGGCATACACGTAAAACATAAAACAATGAAATAAAATGGCAATGACACAATAAAACAGTATAATGCAAAAAATGGTTTTCCCCTTCTTTTTTTTTCTTTTAGAGAAACTTTAATATGTTGAGCTCTCCTTTGTAGTTATTTTATCCAATTATATTATGTGTTGTTTCCATTTGTTTTTAATTTAATTCAACTTGCTTTATAATTTCTAATTTTGGAGCTTTGTTTCCTATGCAGTTGTTCAATTTCTTTGACCCACGTAGAAAATGTACAATTTCAAATACTCAAAACCATTACATCAAGGAAAATAAAATATATACATGAAAAATAATTTAAAACTTGTCAAAAGGTACTTTAAATGAATAGGTCTCAGCCTATGGAACAAATGTATATGTGTATAAAAAAAATTGTCTTTTAAATCTAAATAAATTTAGAAGTCTTGGAATGATGGTTGCAATTGCTTGAGGTGTAAGTGTTCAATAGTGCAACATTCAGTTCTGTGCAATGAGGTAATTAGTAAAAAAAATACCAACACAGCTGGATGAATTCCACTTGTGAAAGCAGATAAGGCACGGATTGTTTGATGAATCAAGAATTCTCTTCTCTTTTGTCTCTCTTTAGGGCTCTCAAACTGGGAGGCTCACCATCTCAGGATCACAGCTTTTCTAGCTCTCAAAAAAAAAAACTGACTTGTTCATACGAACAGCGCCATGAACATCGTAAACCATTGATGTCTTAAACTCAACATGTCAGAAATATATTAACTGAACTAGGTAAAAAATACTATTTAAACTTGAGCAATCATTTACATAAATAATAATCCATTGAAAAGATAATTGTTATATTTGCCTTTTAATCCTCTTTGAAACACTCGCAATCTGTGAAGCGCATGCTCTCCTTGCAATTACTTCGTCTCACCTCTGTGACGTCATGCACAGCGCCCATCATAATAATAGCGGTTTATTTATTTATTTAAACTATTTTATTTTAACGATTAATTTTTAACTATTTATTTTAACTTTTACAAATTATTATATTACTTTTGTTAGTGTTTAAGGTGAAAATATAATTATTATAAATTATATTTTTTTCTTCTAATCAGCTCAATTCTGACCTGTGTTACACCTGTTTCATGGGAAAATAGAAATGCTCAAAATTATCTGATCTTGCCAGTTAAACCAGAAACTGTCTGGTATTTATGTAAGAAATATTTGTTTCAGTAGCAAAGATTAGTATGAAATTTGTGCAGCCCTGGCTTGAGAGTCTGTTGATGTTTTCTCCTTATCAGTGGCCATTAAGGGTGCAGAAAGCCTTTCAGAGACCCATACTGAGACTTCTCACCATTTGCAAATGAAAAAGGGGTTTGGCATAAATTGTGGCCTAAGTGGATGTAATTGAGGAGTCTAACAATGATTGGATAACCCTGTTTTTGATGCCTAAGGTTCCAAAGGTTAGGGCAGTTTTAATGTTGACTGAAAATTAAACATGTGTTAAATGAATTCAATAATAGCACACAACACCAAACACCAATCAAAAATAAAAGAAGCATCTTCTACTTCTTCTTCTTTCGGCTTCCCCCTTCAGGGGTCGCCACAGCGGATCATCCTTCTCCATACCCCCCTGTTCTGTACATCTGCCTTTTGCACCCTAACCACCTGCATGTCTTCTCTCACCACATACCTACCGATATACCCCATGTCCCTCCTCTACAGAGAATATGTCCAAACCATCTCAATCGAGCCTGCTTTACCTTGTCTCCAAAACTTCCTACACGCTCTGTTCCTCTAATAAACTATTTTCTAATCCTGTCTATCCTCGTCACTCCCAAAGAAACTTTAACATCTTTAGCTCATCTACCTCCAGCTCCTCCTCTTGTCTTTTACTTAGTGCCACTGTCTCTAAACCATACACAATCGCAGGTTTCACCACAGTCCTATAAACTTTACCTTTCGCTCTCGCAGATATGCCTCTATCACAAATCACTCCTGCCACACTTCTCCACCCAGTCCACCCTGCCTGCACTCTTTTTTCACTTCTCTAACACATTCTCTGTTACTTTGCACTGTTGATACTGGTACCTGAACTCCTCCACCTTCTCCACCTCTTCTCCCTGCAACCGCACCACTCCAATGCCCTCCCTCTCATTCACACACATGTACTCTGTCCTACTCCTACTGAATTTCATTCCCCTTCTCTCCAGCGCATATCTCCACCTCTTCAGGCTCTTCTCAACCTGCTCCCTACTCTCTCCACAAATAGCAATATTATCTGCAAACATCATGGATAATCCATAAAGACTCCTGTCTGACCTCGTCTGGCCATTACCACTGCAAACAGAAAAGGGCTCAGAGCTGATCCTTGATGCAATCCAACCTCCACCTTAAACCAGTCTGTCGTTCCTACTGCACACTTCACTGCTGTCACACTGTCCGCATACATGTCCTGCACCACCCTCAAATACTTCTCTGACACACTTGACTTCCTCATATAATACCACAACTCCTCTCTCGGCACCCTGTTGTAAGATTTCTCTAAATCCAAAAACACACAATGTAACTCCTTCTGACCTTCTCTATACTTCTCCAATTTAACATTCTCAAAGCAAATAATGCATCCGTGGTGCTCATCCTCGGCATGAAACCATACTGTTGCTCACAGATGGTCACCTCTACCCTCAGCCTGGCTTCCACTACTCTTTCCATTAACTTCATGGTGTGACTGATCAACTTAATTCCCCTGTAGTTACTGCAGGTCTGCACATCTCCCTTTTTCTTAAGATTGGTACTAGCACACTCCTTCTCTATTCCTCAGGCATCCTTTTAAACAATCTTGTTATAAACTCCACTGCCATCTCTCCTAAACATCTCCATGCTTCTAACGGTGTGTCATCGGGTCCTACCAACTTTCCATTCTTGATCCTCTTAATCGCTGCTCTCACTTCCTCCTTACTAATCCTATCTACTTCCTGCTTCACAATCTCCACAGCGTTTAACCTTCTCTTTCTCTCATTTTTCTCATTCATCCCCTCCATCTTAATATTCCCTCCATCTTCTCAACACACTCTCCTCACTAGTCAACACATTTCCGTCTCTATCCTTTAATGCTCTTACTTGGAGCACATCCCTCCAAGCTCGGCCCCTCTGCCTGGCCAATCAGTACAAATCCTTTTCTCCTTTCTTATTGTCCAACTTCTCACACAGCTCCTCATATGCCCTTTCCTTGGCTTTTGCCATATCGCTCTTTTCCTGCTGGTGCATCTCCTTGTACTCCTGCCTACTTTTCTCATCACTCTGTTGATCCCAATTCTGTTTTGCCAATCTCTTTCTCCTTATGCTCCCCTGCACTTCCTTATTCAACCACTACGTCTCTTTGTCTTTCTTTCTATTTCCAGATGTCACACCAAGTACCTTTCTAGCTGTCTTCCTTATCACTTCTGCAGTAGTTGCCCAATCATCCAGCACCTCTTTACCACCACCCAGCTCCTGTCTGACCTCTTCCCTGAATCTTATACTACAGTCTTCCTTTTTAGTTTCCACCATCTTGTTCTTTTTTTTAGTCCTTACTCTCCTCCTCTTTTTCTTCACCTCCAAAACCATCCTATAGACCACCATCCAATGCTGTCTAGCTACACTGTTCCCTGCCAACACCTTACAGTCTCCAATGTCTTTCAGGTTGCATCTCCTGCATAGAACATAGTCTATCTGTGTGCCGAAATAAATGTGAAAAACTTGTCATTGGTTGAAGCTTTGCTGGTTCACAGATTTTCTTCTGGCAGCAGTTCAATGCAAATTGACTTTTCTAGATGTCAAAGTCACATAAGGAAGGAAGCTTCATCTTTGAATGTGACATTGAGTGATAAATGGCTAAGGAAGAGATTTAGGTAAATCCAGCGACTGCCACGTGCTTCCTGTGATTACCAATGGATCTATATTTGGACAACCTCAGTACCACAGCATGCAATTTTCAACCAGGAATGTAGAATTTTTACCCAGCAAATATGGATTTAAAAGAATGCATCATATTTGGCAATAGATTCTGCAATAAGAGCAAGATGATTTCAAACTCAGCATTTGATTAGATCTGTCATGACAGGACTGTTAGAACAAGATATAAATAAATAAACTTTGTTCAGTATTTTATGAACTTAATCAAAACCATGATTTGAGTTCTAGGTTTAAAAAGATTATTTTATGAGATTCAGCATTCAAGTGATAAAAAAGAATGAGACTGGAAGGTGGATTAATTTTGCTACTTCATGATGGTAATTAAGACACTATCATATCTACCTTTATGTCGCTATACAGTCTCAACCTCCTTAATATATTGTAGGAAAACCTAGTCTGTTGAAATGTGTTTTATGAACCTCTAATTTTAGCCCGAGCTGGGTACGAGCTGGTGTTATAAGCATAACATTTAAGTTTAGTCTTTTTAGCTCATATGGTTTTGACACAAACATTCTTCTTGGCCTTGTAGTGGTGTATTTCCATCTGTCGTGAAGAAATCCCCTAATTAATCACATACTGGAATATAAAAAACAGATTTAATCAGTGAAACTCCAGGCTTTGAAGTCTTTCTGTTAGTGAATGTTAAATTTTTCATGCCAGTTATGACACTGAATATGCATAACAGCCCGTTCTTTGCTTTCATAGTTGGCTCTAACAAAGCAGATAAATTATTAGTGATGACATTGCCTAATCGTGCCACTGCATTCAATAAATTAGGCTTTCAAGATTTAACAGATAGTGATGCAAGATCAGCGTCCAGACAATCTTTTTTCTCAATTGCCACATTGGCTTTTCTTGTCTAATTTTGTGGGAATAATTGGCAAGTACACTAGAGTGAACAAGGGACTTGGCACAGTGTCAAGTTCACCCAGGGTGTGGTGATAATCTTGCTTTATTACCGATGCCAACTACATGTTCCAACTTGCCCAGCATCAGTGCCTGACCTCACTAATGCTCTTGTGGCTGAATAGACAAATCCCCATATCCATTATGTAAAATCAAGTGAAACACTTTGATTTTTATAAAGCGAAAAGGGGATGCTCAGCACTACCTACCGGTTCTGGCCCCACTTTTGTTCAGGTGCGCTAGTTCCTGGGGCTTACAACTGGACATTGCAAAGGGTTTTGAGGCAGGTTTGTTCCTTTCTCAGACCTCACCTGCCTGGTCCAGCACTTGGTCACGGGCTTTGGAAGCATGACTTTTGGCAGTTTCTTCCACCTGTGACGAGAGCATTCAGCTCTGACTCTCTTCCTCTCATATTGCGAGTTTAATGTTAAGGAGCTCATTGTGGTTGTCAAGTTTATTTCTATAGCGCTTTTCACAATGGAAGCAAAGCTATTTCTAAGCAGCTATTCCAAAGACTATTCCAATGTTTAGAAGCTAAATATAAGAATATGATATACGAGGTTGTGACTTGTGCCGTTACCAAGCTGGATCTAGTTTGGTTAGCCGATGAGTAAAAAGCCCCTCCATCCAGTAAGCCTGACGAGTGCTTTCTGCTACCAGCATCACAACCTCCTCATCGGGTTCTTCTGTTTTTTCCGGACCTGCACATTGAGGTGTCCAGGTCCTAGGCGAAGCCTTTTCCCTCCAACCTATTTAGCCGCAAAGCGGTGTTGTAATCCAACGTCATGGGGTTGAAAAAAAATGTTTATGAGGTGGTGCCTCGGGTTGAAGAGCTGGCTTTCTTGCTGGTTGTCACATCGTCTCTTAAGACCCCGACATTGCCCATTAAGCCCCTGCGTACTATGTCGGTGATGGCTTATGGCAGCAGTGACTAATGTGATTCCACTTGGATTCCAATTAATCAGGAATGTGGCAGCCTCTAAGGATTGGTCCTTTGGAGTGTCCCTTCAGAACATCTGCAACGCTGCGGACTGGTCCACCCCGCTGACCTTTGTCAAGTTCTATAACATCATTTTACTTAGCGTTGTTGACACAGTTTGAATTACTGAAAGGGAAAATTTTTATTAAGGGAACGAGATGCCACAGTGCTGGTGTCCCTGCAGTGCTTCCTTCTCCTTATAGAAGCTGGCGCCAGCGTCACTCCATGTGCTTTTTATAGCTTCATGGTCAGGATTATAGATTACACACATGATCTAGCCAATTGTGGATCTAAAGTTTCAATTCCATGAGACACTTAGGAGACCACTAGGTCCATTGGCCTGTCTATGGCCACCCTCATCTCTACAGAGAGGCATGTCTGGCTTACCCTCTCGGCGATGTCCGACAGGGATAGGGCCGTGCTGCTAGATGGCCCACTCACACCTTCTGGCCTCCTCAGCGGTTCCATTAATACAGTGGTCTAGAGGTACCAGGAAAAAATGGACGTAAATGTAGCAGGTATCCTGCAAGGCGTTCTGCATTGAATCCCCGAGAAGTGACAGCTTTGTGGACTGTCATTTTCAATAAGAGTCAGTCTGGTGTGATTGGACACTTGTTCCCTAAGCATTTTGACGTTTTATACTTCCTGCTTGTGACGTCACCCGGTTGTTGACAGCTTAGGTCCAATTTTGACTAATTACACACATTATTTCAGAGTGTGGACAACGGGGTCCTCTTTCCAAACTTTTGTGATGCAGCGTCTCGTTCCCTTAGGGAGCTAGGTTTACATGCGTAACCTAGAGACGTTCTCTGACATATGGGGGATGCAACACAGTAGTGAATCCCCCAACTCTTTGTTACAGCCATCAAATTCAAAATTACCTTTAACATTTGATCTGTGTTTTATTGTGAAGAAAATATGGCTTAATGGGATTTTTAAATCATTGGATTTTTAATTCTGCATTCTGCAATTCTGCAGTATTTTTTATTAATTAAAATCTTAATATAATAAATATAAGACCAGGGTTGAAACATACTTGAGAAATTGTACTTAAATGCTGTCCATTTCCTTGATTTTATTCCTCTTACTTGCACTCCTGTGTCAATTTTCCATATGGGGTATTAATAAAAGTAATAAAGGTCCTATGACCTGATCTTATGCAATCTTACTTAAGTAATGAGATGGTAGAATTGATATTATGGTTTTGTGTTGTCAGTTTTTACATCCAACATTAGTGCTATATCTCAAGAATTATTGTCATAATAATTATTCCAACAATCAACCAACCGCTGACTAATTGTGCAATTGAGCCAAATAGCAGACTCAGTTGTCTGTTCCTTCCTATTTTTAAGATAAATCTGGCAATGCCAGATGACCCCCAGAGGGTTTATTGTGTGCATCATGGATTTTGGTGCTGATTTAAGACTAAAACAAATGTTACTGATTAAAAGTAAATTTTCTGAGAAGTTTTATTTGCAAGGGTGTAGCTGTTTTCCCTGGTGCTATTTCCTTTGTGAAAAGGTAAGGAGGGTTATCACTGTTTTCCATAATATCTGTTAAATTTACCCAATTATATTAGCCATCCATGTTATTGAAAGAAATATATTGTTTTAAAAAGGGTTTAATAACATGTATGTGAAATAATTTATAACGGCGGGTTTTATTTATTTATTTTTTATATTTCTTGCATGTTTTCTGTGTTCCATGTGGTGCAGCATATTTTATGTAATGTCATTTTGTGTTTGAGGTTAAATGGTGTATTTTACGGTTTTATTATTTTTATTTTGGATACAGCTAACATTTGTCTTTGTAATATGCAATAGTTTTTTGTTGTTTTTCAGTGAATTTGTAAACCATGACTTACTATTAAGCTACGGCCACACCCATATTTAGTTGAACCCTAATTTACAGTGCCCTCCACAATTATTGGCATCCCTGTTTAAGATGTGGTCGTGGACTTCAAAAAATTTTCTTTTTTTTTTTTATCAACATAGAACCCAAATGCAAAAAAAAGAGAAAAATCCAACCTTTTATTTAAGTACATTACTTTGGTGGTAAAAAAAAATCACACATATAGAAAAGAAAAAAAAAACTTTAAATCATGTGTGCCACAATTATTGGCACCCCTGATGTTAATACTTTGTACAACCTCCTTTTGCCAACAAGACAGCACTTAATCTCCTCCTATAACATTTCACAAGATTGGAGAACACAGAGAGAGGGATTTTTGACCAATCTTTTTTGACAATCTTTCTAGATCATCCAGTGTCCTGGGTCCTCTCTTATGCACTCTTCTCTATAGCTCGCCCCACAGGTTTTCGATTGGGTTGAGGTCTGGGGACTGAGATGGCCATGGGAGGACCTTGAGTTTGTGACTGCTGAACCACTTTTGTGTAGATTTTGCCACATGTTTTGGATCATTATCCTGCTGAAAGACCCAATGACGACCCATCTTCAGCTTTCTGGCAGAGGCCATCAGGTTTTTATTTAAAATATCCTGGTACTTCAAAGCGTTCATAATGCCATGCACCCTAACAAGGTTCCCAGGGCCTTTGGAAGAGAAACAGGCCCACAGCATCACAGATCCTCCACCATACTTCACGGTGGGCATGAGGTGCTTTTCGGCATACTAATCTTTTGTTTTACGCTAGACCCACTTAGAGTGTTTGTTGCCAAAAAGCTCAAGCTTAGTCTCATCTGACCAAAGCACAAGTCCCAGTACCGCTTAGCAAACTCCAGACGTTTACGTTTGTGAGTGTTAGTGAGAAAAGGCTTTTTCCTTGCATGCCTCCCAAACAGCTTGTTGGCATGTAGAGAGCGTCTGATGGTTGTTTTGGAGACTCTGTGACCCCAAGATGCCACTCTTTGATGCAATTCTGTGACGGTGAGCTTGGGAAATCTTTTTACTTCTTTTACCATCCTCCTCACTGTGCGTTCTGGCAAGATAAACTTGGGACCTCTTCCAGCCTTGTTTGTCACTGTTCCAGTTGTTTTAAACTTCTTAATGATTCCTCTGACTGTAGACACTGGCAAGTTAAGGCGAGTGGCCATTTTCTTGTAGCCATTGCCTGACTTATGAAGGTCGACACACATCTGCCTTACTTGAATGGTGTGTTCTCTTGTCTTTGCCATGTTGACAAATGGGTAAGAGAATTAGGCCTCTGTGTCACGTCTTATTTATACCCCAGGGAAACAGGAAATCATGAATTACTAATTAAAAGTCCCTAGATACCCTGACCAACCTTAGCAACTACAGAAAAATATATATATATAAAAAAAAATACATTTTTCAGAGGAATTGTTACCGGTGCCAATAATTGTGGGACACATGATTTTAAGTTTTTTTTTTTTCTAAATGTAGAAAAATTGGTGTTTTTTTTTACCACCAAAGTTATGTACTTAAATGAAAGGTTGGATTTTTCTCTTTTTTTGCATTTGGGTTCTATGTTTTAAAAAAAAGGACAATTTTTAAGTCCACGACCACATCTTAAACAGGGGTGCCAATAATTGTGGAGGGCACTGTATGTATGTGTGTATGTATGCATATATAATGAATGAAGTAATGAAGCCAGTTCTGTTTTCTATGTGAAAAGGCTGTTGCAGTGTTGGTTCTGCTGTTGGAAAAAAGAGACAATCAGGTAAGCACACAGACGAAGAGGGTTACATATGTTTTTATATTTTTTTTTCTATAAAAAATATAAGAAATGTGTGTGTTAATAAAAATGAATGCTGTTAAAATTAATTTGCATTAACACGTTATTTATGTGTTCATTTTGACCACCCAAATTAATGTGTTACCTAATGAATGTATTCAGGCTGAACTTCCACCATATAGAACACAAGCAGAGAAAAAGATGATGGTAATCAGGAATGTGTCTGTCCTTATTCATGTCTACATCATTGACTCCCTCTGTCTCATTCACGTTATCCCCAAACTTCTTGTTGACTTCTGCCTGCTTACGGTGAGCTTCATAAAGTAGTCTACGTTTGTTGTGTGTGAGAGACAGGAAATGGCAAGAAAAAGGTTGATGGGCATGCAGTGAAAAATAAAAATATTGACATTTTACCAAATAGATTAAATATACAGTAACAAGCCTGTTTTGAAAATGTAGAAAATACAGATATTTGTGTAAAAATGTATTGAATAAAAATAAAATGTTGTCCGAAAAATAGTAAAGTACTGATACCAGAAAAATCTAAGTTACCATTAGTACAGTAACAATTTGTATGTCGTTACTTCCCACTTCTGTATACCAGCTTGTCAAAGTACATATCCTAAAATCTGCATATGTCTCAAGTTTAACAGTACTCATAGCAATGCACAATATCACTATTGGTCATAGTTATATAAGTTCATATTTATTTGAACTTTTAAGTACATCAAATGTATATACATAGATATAGTAGAATCACAGCATAGTAAAACACTACGTATCAATGACTTCATTCCAGTTTGGCCAAAGTTGTTTACATTCTAATTATTAGCAATTAATCAGCATCTGATTTGTTTTTGCATAACCCAAAAGAGTATAATTATAGGGAAAAATGTCTGTCAAGAAAGTTAATTTAACCTGCTAATTGTTAGCCATTTTGTTCATACATTAATCTTCTGATGCACCTTAATAGGAAGGAAATTACTTTTGTAGTTCTTCTTCTTTCGGCTTCTCTAATTAGGGGTCGCAATTGCGGATCATCCGTCTCCATACCCCTCCATTACTTTGCATTACTCCTCCACCTATTTCACCTCTTCTTCCTGCAACTGCACCACTCTAATGCCCTCCCTCTCATTCACACATGTACTCTCTGGTGTGTTTAAAATAGTAAAATGAATGGATGACAGAATTTTTTTTTTATTATGTATTAGAGGAAAAAAAGTATATGAAAATATTATTATATAGGTATATGAATATGAATATTTGACGTAATTTAAGTTTTTACTTTTTTTTTTTTTTTTACCTTACTCTTTAGGGCTTCTGTAGAATCAGCAGTAATCAGCACTATTATCTGACTCTAAAACTTTAATATAACCCTACTGCAAAGTTTTATGTGGAGAGACTGATGAGTAAGGCCAGGTCTCATTGGTAATATTACCTATACAGTAATGCCAAAATCATTTTACTATTTTCATTATGGCTCTACAGTGATTTACAGCAGAGAGTGTACAAGAGTGCAACCTAGAACAGCCAGAATTATTATTGACGGGCTATGATTGTTTTACAAGGTCAGGAAGCAATAGTTGGCCAATTAAAGACTTCTATTTTGACTCTGTGGCATTGGATTAACCAGAAGAGGTGGAAGGTGTATGTTTGTATGTTCATGGATCTTATTAGCCTGTTCACTGCCTGGGAAGAATGTCGCATTGCTTGTCTATGCATCGTTACCCTGTGGCAGTCTCACATTGTGACAGCCTGCTCTGCCTCTGTATGTGGCGTTGTGAGAAGGCATTCTTTCTCCACTGCCACACCATAATGAGACGATGTGACATTTTTCGACATTTTTCCCTTGTTTGCATCATGGCTTCTGGAAAGGTGAATACTCTGTGGCAGGCAGTTGAATATTCTTGAAGAGCTGTATTTGCCAAAGAATATGTCATTATTATGTCATCGGTATGCATTGGTCTGTAGCGAGATACTGAGTTTTATTAAATGTCACTCAAACATTGTTGATTCATATGGCAAGGAACCAGTCTACAAACCTGTTTTGCACTTAAAGTCGTATATGGAGGAGATGGGATTTGTCAGAGTATAAAAAAATATCAGGTTATGAACAATATGTAAAATAATGCAAACAAAAAAGAATCTCAAAAAGGATGTCAGGTGGCAGAGATGAGTATTGTCCTACACAACTCAACTTTAGCTAAATAATATTAATGTTGTGCACATGTCTGCACCCCCCTTCTGATTTCCTTTCGAATTGGGTGGTGACAAAAGTAGAGAAAAAAGTGTGAGTAGTTCTCCTGTGAGTAGTTCTCTTACAGGAAGTTATAGTCTGATCACAGTTTCATGGCACTTTAAAAATACATACAGTATCACTTTCATTTGGCATATTTATCACATTTACATTTGTTAATAGTAAAAAAAATTAAATAATAAAAATAATAATAATAATATAAATAACAGCCTTGCAGGACATTTCAAACTGCAAATAACAGTACAAAGAACTCAAGAAACTCTTTTAAATTTCGAGCATCATGATAAATTAACTTAACAAATAATATATTTAATGTCTAATTAAACCATTTGAACTGTCCATCTGTTTCGCCGAAAGTGTATAACATAAAAGTAGTGCTTTGGTGAGTCAGAATCCCTATTAAACAATTGACTTAACAAGGTTGTAGAACCACTTATATGTGTTAATTTGAGCTGATTATATATAATATGAATATGATATATATA
>MU551670.1:2935514-2958342 GCA_024362625.1 Silurus asotus
GGTTCGACCCGTTCAGGCCTGCTCCCTCGTGCCCTCCACCAGACCCCCTCCGCCCGCCCGGGTCGTTGGTGGGGGCCCTGCCTACACCGTGCGCCGCCTGCTCCGCTCCCGTCGTCGTGGTCGGGGCCTCCAGTACCTCGTGGATTGGGAGGGCTATGGTCCTGAGGAGCGCTCCTGGGTCCCCTCCCGCTTTATCCTCGACCCTGACCTGATTGCTGACTTTCATCGGGCCCACCCGGGGCAGCCTGTTGGGACGTCCGGGGCCGCCCTGGACGGGGGGGTACTGTCAGCCTGCTTGAGCACTTCAGGCATTACCGCCTCAATCACCGAGGAAACGCCCACTCCCAACCAGCTGCACGGATATGGCGTCTAATTTTCTGGCACTTATAAGGACGCCTGAATCCTCCAGACAGTGACAGATTGTCTTTAGGCTTGCCCTGATCACTCTCCAGCGTATTCTCTGTTTTGTTTGTTTGTTTCTGACCTGTTCATTCTGTCCTCCGGTTTCCGGCTCGGCTCTGCTCGCACTGAACGCGCTCCGGTTCCCGGCTCGGCTCTGCTCTGCTCGCGCTGGACACGTTCCGGTTTCCGACTCGGCTCTGCTCGCGCTAAACGCGCGTTTCGGGTTTCCAGCTCGCGCTGAACGCCCTCCCGTTTCCGGTTCGGTATCCTCACTCTCCGCGCACATCGGCTCCCCGAATCGGCTCCCCGAATCGGCTCCCTGAATCGGCTCCCTGAATCGGCTCCCTGAATTGACTCCCTGAATCGACTCCCTGAATTGGCTTCCCGATTCAGCTCTGCACAGCCTTTCTTCCCTGCTTCTTTTGCATCTGCCTTGGATCCTATAACCTGAACTTTCTGACACCCGCGGCACCAGCCCCTGCTCCATTTACGACTTTTGGGTGACCCAGACTCTTGCCATTTTTTTTTTTTTCTGCCGAACTCCGGTAAGTTTTCGGCTCATCTACACCATGCCAAGACGCCACCTACTCCCTGATCTTGGCCACACAGGGGCATCACTAGGTTGTGGCAGACTTCGCGGCTGACTTCCAGACCCAGGCCATCGCACCAACACTCTACTAATTTCAGTGGGGGAACGACACCAGGAGTGGCTTTCCTTCCTGGTTATCTCCTTACCTCAAGCCCCCATCACGCTCGGGTTCCCTTGGCTGCGAAAACACAAACCATATGTGGACTGGATCACAGGGCGTTTACTGGATTGGGGTGTGCATTGTTTCGGCCACTGCCTCTCCTTCCCCCCAACCAAACCACTGCCGGTTGTCAATCCTAAGATCTCAGATTTAGCATCAGTCGATAAAACCTATCATGACCTTACATTTCGACTAGAACATTTAACTGCTTCCTGGAACCAGTCCCCACATGGGGCTGCCTGTATCACTTATAAGCCTAAGAGTCCCTGGCAGCAGGTATCATCTGACCATCCTCCTCCCCAGCTGGGGCAGGGTTCATAAAGACAAAAAATAAATCCCTATGCCCATGTATCGAGTACCGTGGTCTTAATGCCATCAATGACTGGAACCGTTACCCCTAACTATTGCCCACTAAACTGATCTACGCAATGCAAACCACTTGGTGCGTATCAGGGAGAGGGACAAATGGAAAACCACCTTCAATACCCCAGCCGGTCGTTATGAGTACCTCATGCTTTCAGCTGGTAACATGCAGATGGACCCTGACAGAATCCAGGCCATCCGGGATTGGCCAGCCCCCACCTCCTGCTGCCAACTACAAAATTTCCTGGGCTTCGCCAATTTTTTATTGCTGCCTTGTCAAGGGTTGTAGTTCTGTGGCAGTGCCTCTTCATCACCTGACTTACTCATTCCACTCGTTTCTTTGGGGCCCCAAGGCTAAAGAGGTGTTTCTCAAGATTAAGCAGCGATTCACAGAGACACACATCCTCATCTTTCCAGACCCAGCCCGGCAATTCGTGGTCGAGTTTGACGCTTTCGAAGTAGGAGGAACTTGGAGGAATGGCACCAGTGGTTGGAGGGGGCGAAGGTCCTCTTTCTGGTCTGGACGGATCACCACAACCTTGAGTACCTGAGTAACGCCAAACCTGACGCACTATTAAGAGTTGATGCCCCGGAGGAGCCGTGCCCCGAGACCATCCTTCCCAAATTCATGTCGGTTTGGTCAGTCTTGCCTTGGAGGAGCAGGTCAAGAATGCAGAGGGCCTCCACTCTCAAAATCTCCAATAGTGTCAACTCCCAGTTCTTCTGTCACCCAGGTCAGCTTTGCAGCTTGTCTCTGGTCAAAACATGCTTTTGATGGCCCTTGATGGTAAAGGACAACCAGGACTTTGTTGCAGCCTGCCCTGAATGTGCTTGACACAAGAGCTCTTGCAGCCACCCCAGGGTCTCCTTTGGCCCACTCTTATCCCGAAACATCCGTGGTCACACCTACCAGGCTGCCCCCTTCCGATGGCAAAACAGTCATGACCATCATTGATCAGTTTTCAAAGATGGGCCACTTCATCACCCTACCCAAGCTCCGTCCACCACGGAAACTGCTAAGCTGGCCCTCCAGCACATATTTTGCCTCCATGGATTTTCCAGAGATAGAGTCTTGGACTATGGCCCCTAATTCTTGGCTCAGTTTTCGAGAGAGTTCTGCCACCTTTTAGGCATCCCAACCAGCATCTGATCTGGATTCCACAACCCAGACAGCTGCATGTGTGTGTGTTCTCCTTAGCACCTAAGTGTTACATTAGTGCCAAAACCCAGAATTGAGAAATAACTGCCATAATCACGTCCTCCTCACTATGATTCTCAAGACTCTCAGAGACGTGTGGAACCAAAGCAGCATTTTCAGATCTTGCTCAATGGTCAAGGAAATGGTTCAGGTCCTCAATTTACTGTAGGTTGCCCCTACAGTAAACTGGTCTCTGCCTCCTTTGCATTCGGGAACCCGCCTCCTGGTTTAATAAACTAATATGGATCAAGTATGCATATAACACCCTTCCCACTGCAGCCACAAGGCAGCCACCCTTTTCTTCAAAACCACCCTTTTCTTCCAACGCTGCCATAGTGGCTGAAGAACTGCCCAAGCTGCCTGCTTAAAAACGGCATAAGACTTTGCCAAGGGGCCAACCGTAAGTGGTGCCTAACCCCTTATTACCGTGTTGGACAGCAAGTAAGGCTCTTCATTTGGGACTTTTCCCGTAAGGCCACCTGTCAGACGCTGGCCCGGCACTTCATCGTCCTATTTCCTGTTGGGGTGTTAGGAGCTGCCCTGGTACTATCAGCCCGCGTGAGCACTTCTGACATTGCGGCCTCCACCACCGTGGAACCGCCACCTTGTTTAACATGCTCTAGTTCTCAGCTCTGCTAGCGTTCAATGAGCTCCGGTTCTCGGCTCTGCTCTGCTTGCGCTTAACGCGCTTTGGTCCCCGGCTCTGTTAGGCTTGCGCTCAAGGCCCTCTGACTTCCGGCTTGGCATCCTCACGCTCCATGTGTTTCAGGTCCCGACTTGGTTCACTGACTCGGCTCTCAAACTCGGTTCTTCACGCTCACATTTCTGGTACGGCTATCCCTGCTCTTGGCACTGTTCTGGCATCTGCCTTAGATCCTAGACCTAAATAGCTGACACCCACACTTGTTCCACACTGTACCTGGCTACTGCAGGACCACAATCAACAAATATTTCCCCTAATAAGGCCCCAAACATCAGATCATTTATTCCAAGAATGTGTCAATGGGGTAAGAAATTACTGTCACTTTCAATTTATGTTATTAGCTCCAGAGATAAAACACAACAGGCAGGAGTGTATATTCTTGAACATCCTCATGTGTACACCTCACCTTGACCTGATTATAACCTAAATCTGCCAGTGCATGTTATGTGGTGCCTTAAATACTCAATTGCATACAGTACATCCCAGCCCAATTGGGGCAACCTACAGTAAATCGAAGCCTGAACCATTTTCTTGACCATTGAGCAAGATCTGAAAATGCTGCTTTGGTTCCACACGTCTCTGAGAGTCTTGACAATCGTAGTGACAGGTAAGTTATTATGGCAGTTCTTTCTCAATTCTGGGTTTTGGCACTAATGTAACTCTTAGGTGCTAAGGAGAACACACACACACACACATGCAGCTTTTTGCTGCTTTAATCTCTCTCCTTTGAAGCTCTTTTCTCTTCACTTTATTCGTCTACAACACAGATCACTCGTTAGCCAAAATTGCACACAGGTGTGGAATCCTTACCACTCACTGTTCCTGGTTCCACACTTTACAAGCCAGCACTTAAACATGCATCCACTTCCATAGATTACTAATAAAATTTATTATTTCTTGAATAGCTTTTTGTTTTTTCAGCATAGTGAGTTGTCAGGCCTATTTTTGACACCTCTTTGGACCACCTAGTAAGAGTTCCCTTTAAACAGCTACTAAACCTCAATTCAATATTTGAAATAAAGATCTTTCTTATGAAATTAAAAGGTAACTGGCCATACCTGGCCTGTCAAAAAATATTAAATTTACTTAATCAGTTTGAAATATATAAAGGCTTTTGGAGAATGGATTTACTAATATTTTGGTCCTTTGGTGATTCTGATTAGGCAAAAGAGCATAGGTGATTGTAGGCTTACAAGAAAGACTGTGACTCTAAAATCAGTGAGTCTCTATTGATTACTATCACCCCAAGCTAATTATCTAAACAGCAGGAAAATGTCATCCACTCAATGTCCATGCATGCAGACTAGGGATGTGCTTTCATCCTAACTGTATTAATATATTGATATTCAAAGGATGAAATTATATACTCATGTATATTAATTTATCATTTCCTTTGTCAGGGACAGATAGATATAGTTTTCTAGTTTTATCTCTGCCCATGCTCATGGGTCAAAAAGTTTTGATATTTGTAGGATATGAAATTAATTAATTAATAATTAAATAATTAGATATTATATTATAATAAATGTTTACATTATAAAATGGTGAAGGAGAATTTGCTGAAGAATACCTCTAACAATCACTATGTTGCTCTCTGCTTCAAATTAGTGCCACATGCAGCTTTTTATTTTAATATCTGATTGCTGAATTTTGCTGATTGACAAAATGTGATTTCAATGTTTTATGTGAAGTTTATTGAGTATTTGAATATTTATGCACAATTCTTGTTGTATACTGTTCAGTTGTGAGTGAAAATGAACTGTGAATTTCTCTCTCTGTATGAGTGTACTATTTGTACCTATTTGTATGCATTATATAATTATAAGAACAATAAAATTCTACACATCATGACCAAGTCAAAAAAGCAAGACAGACTAATTACAGACCAGACTTAGCTTTCATGCTATGAGCATTCCTTTAAAGCCATCCTATCACTTCTTCTTGATGCTTAACAATAAAATAATCCCTCATTAGTATTAATATCGTAATACAATGGTCTCATTAATGTTTGACAAAATATTTAGATTTTATTAAGTGTTTTTTGTCAATGATTTGTCAATGATTTGTGCTTCCACTAATCAGACTGTGATTAGTTTGCATTACGTTTTGACCTAATACTATCCCCCTGCCAACTATTGCCCTGTATTCATGGTTTATTAAAAATTACCTTTACAATACTATTTCTTAATGTTGTCCCATAACTCGATCACAAAGGTCAGTTCAATGCACTGCTTTCATTTTGAAATGGTGGAATGTATGGGTTTTACCTATTACTGTTCTGCAACTACAGAGATATATTCATACTTGTTTTGGAGTCCAAAAGCTGATTATAAATATTTCCAGAGCAGCACAACCAGTCTGCCTCATTTTTTTCAATACTTGACACTGAAAGATGATTTGGATGTATGAGGCCCACATTAATATTACACACTGCTAGACTCTTAGCTTTATGGCATTTATCTCTTACTGTGATTACTGTGAATAGTGCTAATCTTTAGCATATGGAGACCATACCTTGAAAAAAAAGGAAAAGGAAAACATTTGTTTTTGTGTACTCCTGCACATAAGAGACGAATTGAAAACATATTAGTTTTTACATGATATACTGGTCCGAAACAAGAAATTGTAAATTTATAAGGACAGTGCACATTGCAACACTCATTCATGCTACCCAATTTATTTTAGCAAGGGTTGCGGTGGTTCCATAGATGATTTGATTAACACAAAGCACAAGGTGGGAGAATGCATTCTAGGTGGAAATATGGCAGAATAAGTGAAACTATGCACCCACATAGTTCGAGCTCAGAATTAAACTATTGCGCCATTACGGAGCTTATAGTATTATAGTATTAAGGCATTGTTTAATGGATATACTCCCCTGCGTATTATACACTTGTATTCAAGAGCTGCTACTGTAATAGTATTACTTTTCCAGCATGCATCTTTGAATTGTTATTAAATATAAATTCTCAAGGTATCAGGATTATGGACAGGGTCTATGGTTCCCACAACCACTTCACTATCACATTCCACTATCACATGACTTTCTACACCTGATTCACATTCACGGTCATAGCACCCTTTTGTCACTCATTTGATTTTTTCATGTTTGCGTTAAATTTTGTTTTGCTCAGATTCCTTTTTTCCTATGTTTCTGGTTATTCCATGTATTGCTCTTTGTGCTTTTTTTGTAGTTACATTTACTGATTCTTTTTACCACATTATCCGAGTAAAGCTGCCTATTGATAAAAGCGCTGTACAATTAAAAATGTATTGAATTGAATAAAATATCTGCACTTGCATCAACTTCCACCTTGTTACATGGAACAAGATTTCTTCAGGTTATTTTAGACAGTGTTTTCCTTGTGCTGCCAGGCAAAAATACACTATAGAAAATAATCAGAAAACAAACCAAAAAAAGGTTTGCACTGCATGTTGTTTCTAGTCCTGGAGTCACAATAGTCCCCCCAACTGCATATAGATATAACTTAACTTGACTTTGCAGCAGTGCAAAGCATGTGGATTTCTTGAGGGGCATTTTAAGATATTCCAAAGATAGAATATGAACAAAATCTTCTTGTGACACTAAGACTGTTACTGAAGGTTGCTCATGCATTCAGCGTTAAGAGCTGATGGAACCGTTTGTCGTTGTGAAGGTAAAAGTTCGAAATTTAGTAAGAAAGAGTCTGTGCCTTCAATTTTTAACAGACATATGTTTAATGTGGTATTAGTAAATTTGCTTTAACTCTACAAAGTCCTCAGGACAAACGATATCAAGAAATGCCAATAAGGCTTCCTGTTAGAGTAAACAATCAATAGGGATCTGTTAGTCTTGTCACATTTGTTGTTATCCAAATTACCCATGTGTAGGTATTCTGTCTTGGGACCTGCAATTTTGGGGGGTGCGGTGGAGATTACTGTTGTTTGATTTTCTGGCAGACCTCCTGTAATCAAAATTATCTTTTGTTATGCACAAAATAATCTATTTTATGTGGTGCCAAAACATACTAAGGAAGAAATCTAGTAAGAGAAATGCAAATTAGGCCACTAGGGAAATTATACATTTAACTTGTCAAATGAACAGGTTTTAGTTGGATTGTTGGATAGGTGAGGCCCATAATGTAATTTGTTTTGGCAGCACACTTTTTACTGAAAGCAGCATTACTTGTTCTACAGAAGGATATACTGTAAGTGCACACAAAGCCAGTTTTTTTTTTTTTTTTATCCTATTATTTATGTAGAGTAATAAATTGCTTGGTGTAACCATCCAACAATAAAAGGTTATTAGGCAATAAAAAAATGCACAGAAACCTTTATGCTTACCCTCATTAAGAATTCACATTCTATGAATATGCATATTAGATAAGTGTCCTACTGGTCGTTTCCTGTGGTACCTGCAATGCTGCATGTTGCATGGCCTAAATTTGTATACCAGAAAATAACAGTCTCTTATAGTAATTTATGGTGCAGTAGTACTTGCCTGGTATGCATTTATTATTAACAAATTTTTCAATGTTTTTTTTATTAATGCAGTAAAATATCCACAGTGCCATTTCATTGCTGGAAATTAGATTCTTCTTCTTTACAAAACTGTAGAATACACTTGTCCTGCACTCCATTACTCTCATCATGATAGCCTTTGCTTTAAGCCCTAGAGTATATTTTTTTGTTTTGCTTTCATAGTCCAGGTAGCAGTAATAAGGTAGTAGTTGTAGTGGTTTTTTTCTATGTTGTATTGACATTTCGAGCACACCTTAGAGCTATATGCATCGCAAGTAAATTTTAAGATGATTTATACAAAACATACTCCCATTATGCACATTAGTGCTCATCTGCACAAGATTTGCATTCATAGAGCGAAGCGTAGAGGCAATATGTCACTAGTAACTATGTTTTGGGCTGTAAATACAGTGAATATGAATATAATTTAACATCTATGACAAGGGTTTTCAGCCCCAAGGTGGCAGGGATTGGAAGAGAGACCATCTAAAATAGAGACATTATTAAAGTGATGGCTTTTATATAGACAAGATCCAAGATGACAGCGTGGCAGTTTTTCAAACGTCTGCTCCCTGGACAATAAATTTGACTATATCCGACTCCAGTGGACCACGTGACGAGAGTTCATAGACTGCTGTGTCTTTGTTTTCACAGAGACGTGGATTAGAGTTCCAGAAACCACCATCCAGCTAGACAGGCTAACAGTGTTTCATGCCGACAGAAATGCAGCTCTGTGCAGTAAGACTTTTGGTGATGGCGTGTGTGTTTTCAACACAGAATGGTACAAGAATTCTGTGCTTGTCTTACACTACAGGGAGTGCAGAATTATTAGGCAAGTTGTATTTTTGAGGATTAATTTTATTTGAGGATTTAATTTGAACAACAACCATGTTCTCAATGAACACAAAAAACTCATTAATATCAAAGCTGAATATTTTTGGAAGTAGTTTTTAGTTTTAGCTATTTTAGGGGGATATCTGTGTGTGCAGGTGACTATTACTGTGCATAATTATTAGGCAACTTAACAAAAAACAAATTTATACCCATTGTAATTATTTATTTTTGCCAGTGAAACCAATATAACATCTCAACATTCACAAATATACATTTCTGACATTCAAAAACCAAACAAAAACAAATCAGTGACCAATATAGCCACCTTTCTTTGCAAGGACACTCAAAAGCCTGCCATCTATGGATTATGTCAGTGTTTTGATCTGTTCACCATCAACATTGTGTGCAGCAGCAACCACAGCCTCCCAGACACTGTTCAGAGAGGTGTACTGTTTTCCCTCCTTGTAAATCGCACATTTGATGATGGACCACAGGTTCTCAATGGGGTTCAGATCAGGTGAACAAGGAGGCCATATCATTAGATTTTCTTCTTTTATACCCTTTCTTGCCAGCCACGCTGTGGAGTACTTGGACGTGTGTGATGGAGCATTGTCCTGCATGAAAATCATGTTTTTCTTGAAGGATGCAGACTTCTTCCTGTACCACTGCTTAAAGAAGGTGTCTTCCAGAAACTGGCAGTAGGACTGGGAGTTCAGCTTGACTCCATCCTCAACCCGAAAAGGCCCCACAAGCTCATCTTTGATGATACCAGCCCAAACCAGTACTCCACCTCCACCTTGCTGGCGTCTGAGTCGGACTGAAGCTCTCTGCCCTTTACCAATCCAGCCACGGGCCCATCCATCTGGCCCATCAAGACTCACTCTCATTTCATCAGTCCATAAAACCTTAGAAAAATCAGTCTTGAGATATTTCTTGGCCCAGTCTTGACGTTTCAGCTTGTGTGTCTTGTTCAGTGGTGGTCGACTTTCTGCCTTTCTTACCTTGGCCATGTCTCTGAGTATTGCACACCTTGTGCTTTTGGGCACTCCAGTGATGTTGCAGCTCTGAAATATGGCCAAACTGGTGGCAAGTGGCATCTTGGCAGCTGCACGCTTGACTTTTCTCAGTTCACGGGCAGTTATTTTGCACCTTGGTTTTTCCACACGCTTCTTGTGACCCTGTTGACTATTTTGAATGAAACGCTTGATTGTTCGATGATCACGCTTCAGAAGCTTGGCTATTTTAAGACTGCTGCATCCCTCTGCAATATATCTTTTCTGAGCCTGTCAAGTCCTTCTTTTGACCCATTTTGCCAAAGGAAAGGAAGTTGCCTAATAATTATGCACACCTGATATAGGGTGTTGATGTCATTAGACCACACCCCTTCTCATTACAGAGATGCACATCACCTAATATGCTTAATTGGTAGTAGGCTTTCCAGCCTATACAGCTTGGAGTAAGACAACATGCATAACGAGGATGATGTGGTCAAAATACTCATTTGCCTAATAATTCTGCACTCCCTGTATTGCTCATTGCTAGTGTAGTTTGTGACTATAAGATGCAAGCCATTTTATTTACCACGGAAATTCACCACTGTTTTTATTTTCGAAGTGTACATTCCTCCCAGCACTAATGCTAAGGAGGCACTGTGTGAACTTTATGGTGCTATTAGCGACCTGCAGAATGCTTACCCGATCGATTGTTTATTATCGCGGGAGATTTCAACCATTTCGGCTACTCAGACCAGATTTCTGTAATGCTAATTCCAGTATACAGACCGCTCGTCAGCCACTCTAAACCGGTTCTGAAACATGTGAAAACCTGGCCAGCAGGAGCCACCTCTGCTCTTCAGGACTGTTTCGACTGCACTGACTGTTTAGGAAGGCTGCAACCAATGGCGATTCCATCAACTTGAAGAAGTACACATCATCAGTGACCAGCTACATCAGCAAGTGTGTTGAAGAAGTGACCATCTCCAAGACTCCAAGATCACTACACGCTCAAACCAGAAGCCGTGGATGACTAAAAGTCCAGAGTTTTGGGATCTCAAGGATTGTACAGTCTTCAAGTTAGAAGACTGGATAAATACATGGCAGCTAAAACATTTAAGACTTTGTAGGTAAGTAGCAATATTTTGTAGTCAATTCAAAACTTAACAGGTAGCCAGGGTATGGATGAAAAGATTGGGGTTATATGGTCATATTTTCTCAACCTTGTCAGGACTCTGGCTGCTGCATTCTGGACTGTAGCTTGTTTATTAATGATGCAGGACAACCACCTAGTAATACATTACAATAGTCCAGTCTGGAGGTCATGGATACACGGACAAGCTTCTCTGCATCATATATAAAAATGTTTCTTAGTTTAGCAATATGGAGGAAGGTGGAAGATGGCTTGAGATGTTTCGTCTGGTATTGATGATGAGATGTGTAACTGGGTATCATCAGAATAACAGTGAAAGCTAATCCCATGCCATCTAATAATATTTCCCAAGGGAAGCATTTACTGTATATTGTGAAAAGCAGGGGTCCTAGAACTGAATCTTGTGGTACACCATATTTCTTTCTTGAATTAACCTGGATAGTTCTCCATTTTAGTCAGTATTGATTAGACAGGTAGGATTTAAACCAGCCTAATGCCTGTCCCTGAATGTCAATGTAATTTTGTAAGTGATTCAGTAGAAAGTCATGATCTACAGTGTTGAATGCAGTGCTAAGATCTAGCAAAACTGACAGAGACATGTAGCCTTGGGCTGAAACTAAAAACAGGTAATTTGTGATTTTTAACTAGTGCAGTTTCTGTGCTATGATGGGTCCTAAAACCTGACTAAAACTCTTTAAAGATATTGTTCTTTTGTAAGAAGGAACATAACTGGGCAGACACAATCTTTTCTAAAATCTTAGACATAAACGGAAGATTTTAAATGGGTCTGTATTTTGACAGTTCAAATAAGTTGGGTATTTCAGTTAGGTACAAAAATTAGGTTTCATAATGAGAAGCTTAATACCTGCCAACTTGAGGGGTTAGGGACGTGACTAAAGATAGTGAGGAGTTAATAATCTTGAAAAAAAGGCTCACCAGTTGTATGTAACACTTCTTTTAGTAGTTTAGTTGGAATAGGATCCAACCGACATGTTGTTGATTTAGCTTTGGTGATAACATCATACAGCTATCCTGTCCTATACTTGTGAAACAGTGTAATTGTGGAGTTTTAGGTGAGATTGGATCAGGAGATGCTGTCAGGTTGGACCTTCACAATTTTGGTTTTAATACTTTCATTTTTTTCAGTGAAGAATTTCACCTCACTTCCAAACTGTGATGGAACACGTTTTTTTTTTTTTTTCAGATACTTGATTTGTTGTTAATTTAGCCACTGTACTGAAAATGAACCTGGGAATGATTGCTCAGGTGGTTAACTTCAGCATTTAGCGCCTGTCTGTAGCTGAGCATACTGTTTTTATACGCAATTCTAAAAACATCCAATTTAGTTTTTCTCCATTTTCTTTCCAGATTATGGGCTGCTCTCTTGAGGGCATGAGTATGACTATTACACCATAGTGCAGGTGTTTTTTTCTTCTATCTTTTTTAACCTGATGGGGGCAACGGTTTCTAATATGCTAGTGAGGATATTGTCTATGTTGTTAGCCATTTAGTCAAGATCATTAGCATTTAGGGGTTTAGTGAGAAATTGGGATAAACCAAGGAGGTTGTTTGTGAATCTGTCCGTAGTGGTCAGAACAGTAGTCCTACCAAGTCAATAATATATATATATTTATTTATTTATTTTTTCTTTTTCACCTTTTTTTTCTCGCAATTGTAAATTTTATATCTCACGATTCTGACTTTACATGCACTCACAAATGTAGCCATCTCTCCAGTTTTCAAAATTACAGCAACTAAGTTTCTCGCTGACTCACTCATTCTGCCTAAAGTTTATATTTTTTTGTTCTATTGGTCGAGGCCCGGGTTACCAATGACTGCCATAGGTATTGTTAGCCAACATGGTACGGTGTAATTTGGGCTACTGTTGGCTAAAGAAGGGGAGGAGGAAGACGTCTACAGAGACAGCAGGGAAAGGATAAGTGTAGGAGAATGGAGGTTAGGGTGTGCAATTTAAGAGTTTAGAGTTATGATGGAGAGGAGAAAGGTAGATATTTTGATTGTTCAGGAGACCAAGTGGAAATGGCATAAGGCCAGGAACATTATAGGTGGGTTTAAACTGTTTTATCATGGTGTGCATAGAAAGAGAATTGGTGTAGGTGTGATCCTGAAGGGAAGAGTACAGCAAGAGTGTAGTGGAGGTGAAGATAGTTTTTGCTAGAATGATAAACGTGAAGCTGGAAGTTGAAAGGTGATGATAAATGTCATCAGTGCTTTTGATCCACAAGTGGGTTGTGAGATGGAGGAGAAGGAAAAATTGTGAGTTAGATGTAGAGGTCTCTGCCGAATGGAGACGAATGGTCTGCTGTGGCAACCTCTAATGGAAGCACCCGAAAGAAGAAGATAAAAATCACGAGGGTTTGACTCTCCTTTTAATGGTGTCTTTTTCAAGGGGAATTGTACATGTACTGTACTGTAAACTCAACAAAGATTGTAAATTACTTGTCATTAATGTTTTATTTACTACTTAACATTTAAATTAATAATAAAATAGTTTTTCAAACATTTGTATGTAATTTATTAGTGCAAACTCTGTTTTGAAATGTTACTCCAGACTTTCAAGCGAGTCGGGGCTTCTCGCAAACTATTCGATTTTTTGCGAGTTACTTTTATTCCGGTTCCAAATGAAAAGTCGCAAACTATTGTGAGTGTCAAGGTTGCGAGTATAGTGGTTCAGCTGTATATATATATATATATCATGGGATGCCATTTAGGAAATCATCATGGATGGATGGAAGGATGGATGGATGGATGGATGGATAGATAGATAGATAGATAGATAGATAGATAGATAGATAGATAGATAGATAGATAGAAGATAGATAGATAGATAGATAGATAGATAGATAGATAGATAGATAGATAGATAGATAGATAACAAAGCAAAAAACAGATACACTAATCTGGGCTTTATTGCTGAAGGCAATACACATGAAAGATTGTTGTTGTTTTTTTTTTGTGCAGATTTTGAAAACATGAATGTGGGCTTATATGTGTTTTGCAATGAGGAGAGGCTTACATCTGGCCACTCTGCCATAAAGCCCAGATCAGTGGAGAGTTACAATAATGGTTAATCTGCAGGTTTTTCCTATTTCCCCACATGATCTCTGAAGCTCAATCAGAGTGACCACTGGGTTCTTGTCACCTCTTGTACCAAGTTCCTTCTTATCCAATTGCTCAGTTTGCTCAGTTTTGAGAAGTCCCAGCTGCTCCAAAATTCTTTCATTTTTTAATTATTCAGGCCACCATGCTCTGGGGAACCTTGAGTGCAATAGAAATTGTGCTGCCTTTCCCAGATCTGTACCTAGACACAAACTTGCCTCTGAACTGTATAGTCAGTTAATTTCACCGCATGGCTTATTTTTTTGCTTTGATATACACTTTCAGCAGATCTTAAAGAGACAAGTGTGTGGCTTTCAAAATCATATCCAATTCATTGAATGGACTTTAATCAAAGTGTAGAAACATCCTAGAGGTGATCCTAGATGTACCCGAGCTAGGAGTTTGCAAATCTGCAAAGTAATCGCAATTAGTCTATATTGTCCTTTTGGTTTATAGGATGAAGAATGGTGTGTAAAAGAAGAATTTTAGCATAAGGCTGCAACATAAACGTTTTAGCATAAAATGTTAAAAAAACAAAAACAAAAAAACTAAATGATTTTTGAATACCTACTGAATGCACTGTATATAATGATTATGCCTCAAAGCCTGTGATGTCGCAGTTAAATCCTAACCCAGTTTGTTGCCTTTTGGGTATCTGCATAGGTTTCCAGCAAATTGCAAACAGGTGTGAATGCATCAGCAAATGATTCATATTGCCCTTGAATGGATTGGCCTCATGTCAAATATTTACCTAATTTTTCACCTTGATAAAGCCCCCACTGAAAATGAATGCATGAGTATTAGATTTTACTACTGATATTTAAATCTGAATTATTATAGTAATTATGATCATTTTATTTCTCAGAAATATGTAACAGAACATCTTCAAAAACAGAAATAGTTTAAAATAAAGTATTGAAGAAATTGATTGATTATTATTCACAGTTTAAAAACATAGACTTTAATTAAATCAATAATCATTTTATGGCCATAACAGGTCATTTAAGACTATAATTTAAGACTATTTGTCAACAACAAGGCAAAGAAAAATTTGAACAATATGTGCACCGATAATGTACAAACAAATGTACAAAATTCATTATCTAAAGTAGTTATTATCTGTAGTTGAAGTTGGAGAATATAGAAATGTTTAATACATGAAAATACTGGAGAATACGTTTATTTTTGAAAAATGAAACATAAGCAAAAAGAACATAATTAAAATTCTACTGTAACAGAAGAAAACTTTTTGTTGTGTCAGGTCTCTGCTGAGCTGATCGATCTTTTATGTGATGTGGATGTAGTCGTGTGGATACTACACAAGCTATCACCCATGAGGCTGAACCACTAGAGAGATCCTTAAGCAAGCTGCCCAAATCCCTCTATTTCATAAAAATATCAAAAGCTGTTTATTATATTATATTTTATTATATACTTTGTCCAGATAAAATGTGAGCAATAGGTGGTGTTTTTTGTTTATTTACTCTTCAAATGGAGCTTTAAGGACAGTTAGGAATACTTGGTTATTAGATGGCTCTGAGGTATACCAATAATGATGATAAAAAAAACATTTAATTAAATATAAAATATATTTTTTATCATCATAATAAATAAATTGTTTAATTGTCATGGACTAGTAACTAAAATCATTTCACTGCATGTTGTAGAGGTAGAGTGTATTGCTATCTACAGTACATCTTACATCTGTTTATTACTTGTTTATTGTTTAAATAACAAAAGTGATAAATGAGTAAACATGAGTGTACTTAGCCAGTCTAATGTTTGTGTTTAAAATTTAAATAACACTGTCTTGCTCCTATTTTCATATGGCAGAAGGATTGGATTGGATTGGACTGGAATGAAATGGAATGTTTTGGATTGGGTTTGATTGGATTGGATTGGGCAGTGCTTGCATGCGGGCACAGACTGAAGGTAGACTTTTTTCCCAGTGAAATGAAATCAGTTATTCATGCTTTGGCACTAAGCGTTGAGAGCAAGTCTGAAGTTCATGCAGAGGGGTTAGATGGGGACATGAGAGGGGACAGAGGAGGAAAAGAGGTCTGTGGGGTACAAAGAACAATAAGGGTGAAGTCTAGTAGGTGTATTCATCACCGAAGAGGATGTGTGCATCAGAATATAAGTGTAAAAGCTGACAGAATTTATCTATCTAGCTTATCTATTATGATTTTATCTATTCAGTCTGCATAGTTGTCAGAGAAAATTTAGCCAACGACTTTCAGGCAGCTAAACTACTATGTTATCTTACCTGACATATATGGATCATAGCATAGTTTACAATGCAGCCCTTTACTTTGTTTTGAAACAATGAACAAAATAAAGGATTTTTGATCTGGCACTATTCTACTGAATTTTTACAAATTATTTTATTTTCACAATTATTTAAAAGATATGGAAGTAATGAAATTGACCCAGTTTGAGGCTGACATAATAGCAATTTTTTTCTACCATATATGTATTAAAAGGTAGAAGATAAAGATGAGATGATCAAACAAGATTCCTGGTTAGAGTTTTGAGGGAATTTGTGCCATCCTCTGAACCTGTTATGTGCTCTGATGTCTTATATAAGACTATTAACGGCTACTGCAGTGCTGCCATTAGATAAGCCATGTGTGTGCTGGGATCTTTCTATTTCATCCCACTGTAATATTTTTCCCATTCTGCATGATTTTGGTGGATGTATTTTTGTCATTTTAACTTATGGATAATTTTACTGCAAAACATGCATGCTTTCTTACACACACATACACACACACGCACAGTGCGCGCGTGCTCTGCTTGGATAAGCCTGCTGTTTACCTATAACGTGCATGCATTTTTTATGGACCACCACAGAGACAGGAATATGTGCCACTGTGCTCATTAAGCAGTCTAAACATGTGGTTTGGTGACAGAAGGTGCAAGGGATTGTGGTCACAACCTTACTATGCACTCTTCAACATCTGGCTTCAACATCTTTTTCTTTTTTTAGATCAACCATAGGTCTTAGCATAATGCAGAGTGGCACAAATTTAAACGACTGGGTTCAAATTAAAATTATGTTAAGATTGAATGTTAAGATGTGGGATTTGCCATTCTACTGCACTACCCAATCAAAAATGTGCTTATCCTATTCCAAATCATGTGTGTGTAGTGATGCAGTAATTTTTATTTTATGTACATACAGTATGTATATACAGGTCCAGTCAAATGTTAGGACATAATTCCTTCTTATTTGGTTTCTATTTATTTGTATTATTTACAACATTGTACATTACCAAACATTTATGGAATTCTGTAGCAAACAAAATATCTTTTCAAATATCTTAGAATATGTTTTATATTTTTTATTCTTCAAAGATGCCACCTTTCACTTTGTTGAAAGCTTTGCATTTTTTGCATTCTTTAAGTCTGCCTAATGAGGTAGACACCTGGAATTGTTTTCCTACAATCTTAAGGAGTTCCCAGATGTGTTATATGCTTGTTGACTGTTTTTCCTTCACGCTTCAGTCCAACTCATCCCAAACCTTCTCAACTGGATTTAGATTGGGTTATTTTGGAGGCCAGTTCATCTGATGCTGCACTCCATCACACATTCAGGAATCGTCTGTTTACACTCTGTAATTCTAACGAAGGCAGCAGTTAGAGCAATAAATCTCAAATTTAGACTCATCAGACCAAAGAACAATTTTCCACTAATCTAATGCCCATTCCTTGTGTTTCTTACCCCAAGCAGGTCTTTTTTGCTCTGTTTTTTTTTTTTTTTTTTTTTTTTTTTTGGAAATAAAGGTATCTTTGCACCAGTTCATCCATGAAGACCTGACGCACACAGTCTCCTCTGAACAGTGAATGTTGAAATATGTCTGCCACTTGAATTTTTGTATTGTTTGTAAATTAAGGGTGTCTGAGGCTGGCAATTCTAAAATTACCCGCTTCATCATCACATTTAATCTTTTTAGTTGGGATACATTTAAAGTTCTAAAGATTTTTTCCAGCTTACTTGTCAGTGCTCTTTGCCATAACATAAACTTGTACAAAAGTAGTAGTAGAAATAATAAGGCTATTGACCTTGTGAATCTGATGAGAACATTCCATGAGTTTGCCAAGCTGTTATCAAAGCTAAATGTAGCGACTTTGGACAATTTAAAATATAAAAATAAAGATCATGAGGAAGATCAGTAAAGTGCATATGAAGTGCAGATTTGACTGAGAACTCATTTCTAAAAGCATTACTCATGCTGATTAAATAAACTGATGTTTAAGTAAATTGGTTAAATTAATAAAGTAATATACATTTTTAATAGAGTGTATGTGGGTTTTTTTCTATTTAGTTTATACATGTATAAAACAACACAGCAAGATGGATGGGTTCATGTTTTTATGCATAATATACTTGATGTGTATTTAACCCAGCCATTAGGGAGGCACAAGCCAGTGCATTCTTAGTGCCGGTCCCAAGCCCGGGTAAATGGGGAGGGTTGCGTTAGGAAGGGCATCCAGCGTAAAATATGTGCCAAATCAAATATGCGGATCACAAATGTTTTTATGCATAAGATACTTGATGTGTATTTAAATCCTAGTATTAAAAAGTTTTTAGTAGCCATAGGCAATTTCTTATTTGTTACAGATATAAGTCTGCAATTTTACTTTAGTATTAGGCTCATGGAGACTATTTGCATTGAAGTGGGTTGACATACAGTATATAATGAAAATATAGACTTTTATCAGAAAAACATTTTTTAATCACTGCATATGAATCTGAGTTGGAATGTCATTCTATCTTTTCAGTCTAAGACCAGCACATGTGCAAATGCAAAACACAAAGAACCAACATTGTAACACAGTGTTAACAATTTCGCAAAGGTGCAAAAATATTGCCCCTGGTGTCTCCCTCACACACAATTGTAGTTCCTGAGTATTTCATTTATCACAAGCCTGAGTATGCAGACGAACTTGCTAGAGGATTGTGTATGTCTGCTTCTAAAAACAGCTGCTCTGTTTTGAGCAGCCAGGGCTTGTTAGTTGAATGACCGGAGTATATGCAGGACTGGATGCTTTACATAACACTGTTGCACTCAGTGGAGGGTGTTTCTGGGCTTTTGAATGTGCTCTGAATTCCTGATACACAAGGTTTATACTCTCTGGCTTTGTTATGCAAGCAACATGCCTCAAGCCATCATTCAGTACATACTCATTATACGATATCAGCCAGAATGTATTATTCTTGCTTATTTCTTCTCTGGAGAGACAGAGAGAAAAAGCAAGTGAACCAGGCAGAGAAGTGAACTAAAGATAAAAAAAGAAGCAAAAGGCTACAGGTAGGAATCAAGAGAAGAAAATATAAGTATGAGACAACAGGAGTCACAATCATTTGAAATTGGGAGTAACCTTTATTAGTGGTGTAACACTAAAAAGTAAAACTTCTAACAACTTATAAAGATTGAGACATAGTTTGTTGAAATATGAGGGAAAATATGTCACAGGGCAAAAAATGCAAAAAATGAATTACAATTACACTTAGGCAGGAAATCCAGGGTGTGTTTCTGTCTTACACACAGTATTCCAAAGATAGACTTTTTTATAGATTGAAGGATTTTACATCACTTTGACCTGGATAAGTGTGTGAGTGAATGATTTAATTGATGAATGAATAATCATTCAGACAGCAGAAGAATGCCAAAGGAGTTGAGTTTTAACAGTTTCAAAAATACAAAGAGTAAAAAGAAAAAAATGCAGAATTTAGAAAAAATATTGCTTAGCAGTCAAAGGCAAAGATGTATATTTTATGATTCTCTAGCCAACCCTTCATAGTGTGGGGATATGTGAAAGATCTCAAAGCTGAATTGTTGAGATGTCTGCCAAAAACCACTAGAAAAATGATCGACAATTCTATTATTATTGATTACAAAATGGATTCCAGATATGTTTTACAGTCAGTTTTAGAAGGAATCTGAGGAAAAATATGTAGCCCAAATGACTAAATGTTTTTATCCCCTCATAAATGTTTCTTGCTAGAAACATAAATTGTGTATAGTTACTCAGTTTCATTTTAGAAATCCTGCTCATTAGTTGTGCTTTGCTGCAAGATTTAGGTGTAATGAGGTTTGAATCTGAGTTTATTTGGGCTTGTCATGCTCTTTTCTATGTCACAGTTCCTTTGAATATTGCTGCATGTTTATAAATCAAACTTGTTTGATGAGTAAATTTCAATGAATTAGTTCATGCTTTCCACATTAATTCAAGTTAACAAAAGGTTCATAATCTATTATTTCAAATACATATTCAGTTTCCTATTGATAAATTTCTATAGTATTAGTAATAAACTACAATGTAAGTCTTTTTAATTTGTTAGTGTGTTATCTAGCTAAACTGCAGCTGGTTTCAAAGGATGTCATTTCAAAGTATTATAAGCTAAAATGCTAGAATGCTATTTTTCTATGGTGGCATCAGGTAGTGATGCACCTTAAAGCTCCAGGTTCAGTAGTTTGATTCCAAGCTAATAAAGATACTGTTTGTGTTGCTTTCTGTGCATGTTCTGCCCAGGTCAATTTTTTTTTAGGATTTATTACACTTCCTGGAAATGTATGAATGAATGTATAAAATTGTGGGTTCAGGATGCTGTGTAAAGGACTGGCACTGTATTTAAGATATGTCTTGTTCCTCAAATAGGCTTCAGTCCCTGAACAAGATAAAGAAAAAATTCCAGGTGTTTTGCACCTAGGCCACCCCATACCCCCACAATAAATGTTGAGACCATTAATGTACTGTTATGTGCACTGACTGATCTGATCTTTAATTTAATCATACCTAACTATTGTTAAATATTGCATTAATATCTAATCAGCGAAATGCATGAAATCGTGTAGACATGGACTGAAAGCTTCAGTTTATGTTTGCAGTATAAAAAATGTATAGGGGGATGTGATCCAAGTTACTTATTACTGTGGCTTGGCTGAAACTGCTGATCTCCTGGGATTTTATGCACAACATTTTCTACTTTACACAGAAAGGCGTGAAAAGCAAAGAAAAACATCCAGGCAGCTCTGTGAGTGGAGACACCTTGTTGATAATAGGGGTCATAGGTGAATGGACAGACTGTAGAGAGCTGTAGAATGGCTACAGTAACTTAAAAAACATCTCTTGTGAGCAGAATAGTAGTAGCTACAATAGTAAATGAAATCCTGTAGTTTTGGGCAAGATCATGGTTTATATGTGAAATATTCATATCTATACAATGACAATCTAACTTAGCTATAAAAAAAGCTTATGCAGCCAGATGTTAGATAGTGATATTAAGATAAGTGCACACTAATTTATATTTACATTTTGCAGATGCCCTTTATCCATTGTGGTTAACTCTATACAACTAGTGCTATATACAGTATTTTTGACGTACTTAATAGCATGGTAAAATTCTTTCTTTACATATCACAGCAATATTAGGAAGCTGAAATCAGAGTACAGGGTCAGCCATGTTACAGCACCCCTGGAGCATTGAGGATTAAGGACCATACTCATGGGCCCCAAGAGTGTCAGGTTGGCAATGCCAGGGCTTGAACCACCGACCTTCAAATCTGTAACCTAGCGCCTTTACCTCTGAGCTAAGTGGCAGCTTGATGGTGTGGGAATGTGAACACCGTAATACTTTCAGACTGACCTGCACATGAAGATACTTAAAAATAAATAATTCTGTTTTGCATTTGCATCTAGAGTTTTTTTGCTCTTTTACTCTCTGGTACATCAGGCCACTTCCTGTCCATTCTCTAGTGTGCTTATTTAGATTTTTTTCACCTTGTTTTGTTTTTTACAAGTCAGACAGAGAGGTACATATTTACTAATCACATTTGATTATATAGACTGTTGCAAAAGACGCTTGGACAAAGGGACTACTTTTTTATTTCTGGCCTTAACAATCTGGGCCTAATTATCTTATAGCTTACACATTTAGCATGCATGTGGGTTTATAAAGATCACATAATTAATTATGATTTGTACTTTCATTGTAATCAGAGGTGGTGCATAATGTTTTTAATTCTGAAGAATACCACACTGAATGCTCTGGCTACATTATTGCTCAGGGAAGGACAGGTCTCACTAGGAAATGTGGAAACCCAGTCTCATACGAATCTTGTTTTTAAATCCTATAACGGATGTAGAATGTATAGAAATTGACTGATGGATAGTATTGATATAAGAGTCCAGATAACAATGGCTGAAATTAGGTGCCAGGTCTGTTGACGACAATAATGATTAGATGAATATTATTGAATTGTAAACTGATTTACTGTGTGTTTTTCTTTTGTGTAAGTACTTTCAGGGAGAATCTGTGAAATAGGATACAGTATGGTTATGGATGTGGTACAATAAGTAAAGGAATAATGCGGTTAGATCAGGATTGCTTCACCTTAGGTCTGTTCTGACATATTCTTCTGCAGGTTCACCACACTCATTATGTTAGTAGATAAACTAGGGGCTATATACACAGCTACACAATTGTCCATGGCCAGTTGTTGAAGTTGTTTACCTTGGCTTTGATAGGCTGCATGGTTAGTTAGAGATGTTCATAGGACTTTTGTAAATTCCACTCCCATGCACTTTAGAAGGAGTTCTGCCCAAACCTGTTCATCCCTGTATACAATCTTAACCAATGCTGCCTGCATGACAATAAAAAAATCACCTGCAACTCTTTAACCCACAAGAGTCCTAATCCCTGAGTACATATCTACCTTCAGTTACTGGCTAAAACAAATCTGGGGTTAGTGTGGTGTGTGTGTGTGTGTGTGTGTGTGTGTGTGTGTGTGTGTGTGTGTGTGTGTG
>MU551670.1:2964221-3050840 GCA_024362625.1 Silurus asotus
ATAATAATAATAATAATAATAATAATAATAATAATAATAATAATAATAATAACTGACCACTACAACTGTGTAGTTCTTATGTATACTAAATATATACTAAATCAGGTTTTGAAAACAAACTGTATTTAATCATAATAGGAACAATCACCAAAAATATTGTACACAAATCACAAAGAGATCAATATAAAAAAATCTGCATTTAATTTTAGATAAAGTTTAGGTTGACATGAAAGCCATGCTTAATACTGGAATGGCAAATAAATCATATTGCAATACCCATGAACTGCGTACCTTGTCATTAACAAGAATCTCCATTGGGTTGTTTCCCCACTCAATAAGAACTAACTCGTTGGCCTGACCAGGTACAGCATATGAGAATGGCGTTCCCACTCCAGGCGACGCATTCGATTTAATCCACATGCACACGGTGAAGGCGTACATTTCTGGCAGACTCTTTTTCACTTTCGCATACATGTAATTGGTTCTCAGGGGGAACGTCAACTGGAATTTGTCCAGCGGTCTGGCTTCCTTTTGACCTGTGAGTTTAAAAAAATTAAACAAAAAATCTTTATTAAACATTTATCATCCCTTGTAGGGATGCATACTGACATGAAACAGAAAATCTGATTGCTATATCAGTAACCCTTCTGTTGAAGTATAAAGGACTCAGATATGCAAAGCAATGCAGCTTCTCATCACACACACCCCTCCTCTTTCTCATTCTCCCTCGCTCCCTCCTCTACCTCATCACTGACATCTCCTGCGACATTCCCGACGTACTTCTGGTTTCTTATAACAGAGTATCGTTTGCTTATGATGTAGCCATAAGTGGGGGAGCATCGATCCTATAAACATAAAATCTGGTTTAAGTGATAGCCCGATTCCAGTAAACAGAAATGCGCGTTCACCTTTCTCCAGGTCGCTGAGGCGCTGGTGCAGAGATGTAAGCGTAGCTTCTACTTGCCCGCGTTGCGCGCTCTCGTTGCGCGCAGCCGGTCTGCCCTCCTCCTCCACAGCGTTAACGCGGGCGAGCACCTGGCGCTCCAGGTCGTCGATTTTGCTCTGCAGCAGATCCTTTAGGCTGTTGGCTGGAACCGAGCTGTTACTTCGGCTGAATTGCTACGGAGGACAAAACGCGTCAGAAAAAAAATAAATAAATTACTATACTCAATCCGATCCCGTTTTATCTGGGACAAAGAGAACTGGCAAAGCAGGATTAACTTCTTTAAAAGCTTTTATTTTTTGTTTTTGCAGACAGAGTCGTGTGCGGGTTTTTTTGGCCAGATGGCAAATTTTACCATTAGACCTTTGTGTGCATTGATTGGTGCACACAAAAGTTTACCATTATCATGCTTTTGAATTCAATAAAGTTATCGGGATGTATGGCACTGGTTAAAAGAGCCAGTTGCATAATAATATGAATACTGCACTACACTAGATCTGAGGAAGTAATAAATAAGTCATAAGATATTCAAAGCAAGTCCTATTCCCATTCTTTAGTTCCAATAACGCACTATATATGATACCAATTAGAAAAATAAATCCGCATTATATCTAAATAAGTACACTGCAGTGAATACAAATCGCGCAAAGTGTCTTCTCATACCTCTAGGTTTTCTAATCTTTGCTTCAGATTTTGCAAAGTCTGAGAGAGTTGCGCGAGTGTCGCACTTGGACCCCTTGACACGTCCCCCATGGTGTTTTTGGAGCCCGAATCCTTCCGCCTTCCTCCTCCCCCTCCCCCTCCTCCAGCCTCAGGGGCGCTTTGGCTCTCGCAGCGTGCCAGTTTAGCCGTGAGCTCTTTGATGGTCTCCTTCTGGTTTACGATGGTTTCCTTCTGCTGGAGCACCGTCTCCCTGAGCTGCATGACCGTGGCTCTAAGCTCCTCCCCGGGAACACTGTTCTGCAGCGTGGCCGTGCAGATGTCCACGTCTTTGGGCACGGACGTGCAGATAAACTGCGTCGGGCCGAAATCTTGGGCAAAGGCATAAGCTAGCAGGCAATAAAGTGCAAAAAGTGTCCAGTGGATTCCTTTAGCTCTTGGCCTCATGTTATGTGTGTGTGTATCGGGTTCTAGTGTGCTGGCTGGTTTCAGCACCGTGGAGCTGTTCACTGTGTGTAATCCGATTTGGGGCGCGCGCCTTGTTTATATAGCGCATGGTCTGCGGCGGACAGGTTCGGTTGCGTCATGAACGAGGAGGAATCCTTCGACGAATCAACGTCGAGCTCGTTCACCCGCCTTCAGGCGGAAGGCGTGTCTTTGCAGTAGGGGAAAACCGGCATTAACGCAAAGTCCACTGTTGTACGGTTTTATATTAATGCACACATACAAATAGTAAAAAAATAAAATAATAACCAAAAACTGTACATTTCTTCATTTGGGCGTTTGTATGAAACCATACCTTAGTTAAAAACAATTATTTTTAAAATGTACAATATAAAATACAATATAAAATAATATTAATAAACATAAAAATAATAATACAATATACATTTACAGTAGCCTACAAAAATAAGCAATCATTTATTATTAATTTATATACTGACCCTGTGTTCTGACCCCACCAGCTAGGATTGGTGAACTCTTTTTTTTTTTTGTAAGTTTGAGTTTTATTTCTAAAAACTTACATTTAAATGAGACCATGAAAAGAAAATTGTATTTAATGAAAATGTTCATGAAATATTAACCAAATTCAATTGCAGTTAGCATCTAACATGTGGCAACACAAATTTTGCTGAAATTTCCCTTAAGGGCAGTGTTTAATTTTAATGTAATATTCAAATTAGGTTCTGCTATTCCCTTCATTTGTTAGAAAGTGCCACAGTGGTGTATTTGCTGCCATTTGAAATTACATTATTTTCCTTGACAATAGTCCTAGAAAATGTCAGCCGAAGAAGCAAATTTTTTTTGTCTTAGAGCTGTTAGTGGTTAGAGTGGTTAGTGAGCTTAGGTTACAGTCTGTGTGTATTTTGCTCTGGGAAACATGTCTGATGGATGCTGGGCCAGTCTATATTGCTGCTCAATGTGATTTAATGTGTGAAATTGTATGAATTTTGTCCCATCCAATGTGTCCTACTTAATGTTCCCCAGGATAGTATCTCGCTCCATTTATATTTACCAGGATTAAGATTAATTACTTGATTTAAACTAATTTAAATTCATTAATTGGTTATAGTTCCATTTGAGAAGTTTTAATTAAAAGTCTTGCTGCCAGTGCCCTTTATTATAAGTTCTAAGATTAAGTTTAAGATCATGCTGGCACCTGCTATTTTAGTACTTTAAGCCTTTTTTGTCTCTGACCAAAACTTTAATAACTTGAATAATCTAAACTATGAAATGAATAACATGAACTGGCAAAGAACCCATAATAAAATATCAAATTTGTTATTGATTCCAAACAGTTGGCAATAGAACTGTTAGCATATGGTCAGGTTGATTGTTCAGCCTGCAGAGGACTAAAGCTAACCCTTATCATATTTTATTGGTTTAAATAAGAACTATAGCCTTCAGACACATGGTGCCATATGTACACACACACACACACACACACACACACACACACACACACACACACACTGAACTTTCCATCTGCTATTTCTTTCTTCAGTGCTCTAGAGTCTCAGCACATACAAGAGACCCCTGAAGATTAAAAAAACAGATGCAATACATAATCTGAATTTGAGAAGTTTATTTATGCATAATGAAGATCTCTTGGGGTTTTGCAGTTGCAACAATTATTTTATTTACTAATGTATGACCACAAAAACATGACTTATTTTGACAGTGTACTTATGTTTAATAAAGATCAACTAGATATTGTCTGTGCTCTTTAGTATTAGACTGAGACAGATGAGAGGGCAGACTAGGCATTAAATTAATAATTAGGATTAGATTAGGTCTGTTTTTTTATATTTTGAAGTTATAACATATTGCAATGTATGATTAAAATGAACTATAATGGCTGTTTTTTACTTTGTAGTCAGTAACTAAAACTATGTGACAGTGATGGATATACTTTACATAAAATCCATTACCATATTTTAGACAGCAACTTGTCTTTTGAAAATCATATCAACCATATTACAAAAACAGCCTTCTTCCACCTTATATTGCTAAGCTAAAAAACATGTTGTGTATATTGGATGCAGAAAAGCTCATCCATGCATTCATGACCTCAAGACTAGACTATTGTTATGCATTACTAGGTGGATGTCCTGCTTCATTAATAAACAAGCTACAGTTAGTCCAGAATGCAGCAGCCAGAGTTCTCACAAGGTCAAGAAAATATGACCATATAACCCTAATCTTATCATCCCTACACTGGCTACCTGTTAAGTTTTGAATCGACTACAAACTTTTGTTACTCACCTACAGTGCCCTAAATGGTTTAGCTCCCATGTATCTATCCAGTCTTCTAACATGCTACATATTACGTCATGCTCCTTGAGATCCCAAAACTCTGGACTTCTAGTGGTTCCTAAAATAGCAAAGTCCACTAAAGGTAGTAAAGCATTCTCACATTAAGCTCCTAAACTTTGGAATAGTCTTACTGACAGAGCTCAGGGCTCAGACACACTGTCCCAGTTTAAGTGCAAAAAAATCTTTTTAGCAAAACCTACACATAACACACATCCCATATCATAACCTTGTGCTCCATTTAATCACATGCACATTATCAACTTGTGCTTGTTATATTATGAACAGCAGCTATGCTAATTTCTCTCAACTGCTTCTTTTTCTTTACCCATCCCAAGGCATCCTGAGGTTGCGGCAGCTCCAGTCACTTCACACCTCATGAAGATTATGGACCTTAAAATAAGTAGCTGGCAAACCTGCAAACATCCTGTACCATCTAGAGACGTACCAGCACCACTTAGATTTCACTTTATGAGTTTGGACATTGGACCTCTTTAAGTGTTTAAAGGCTCTGGTATGGAGAAGCTGGTGTTGGATCTATGATGGTCTCAAATGTTGAGCTTTTTTATGAGTTGCTCAGTAGCTCCTGGTTCCACAACCTTAAATGACTGTATAAGACTGTACAAAGGACATTACTCATAATCTCACATTCCGGTGTTCATGTTAGTTCTCACTCTCTGGTGTTTTGTAATGTTTTAAAGATTTATTATCACACTCTTGATATCACCCAAAGGAGAATGGGTTGCCTTTTGAGTCTGGTTCCTCTCAAGGTTTCTTCCTCATAACATCTAAGGGAGTTTTCCCTTGCCACAGTCACCACGGCTGCTCATCAGGGATAAATACACATCGCTCACCTTAACTCCAAAATTCTGTAAAGCTGCTTTGAGACAATGTCCGTTGTAAAAAGCACTATAGAAATAAACTTGATTTAACTTGACTTGAGTAGCAGCAAAAGTTTTAGTTAACAATATCCAGTTTTTCACATCCATCTATGTTAATAAAAAAAGAATCATTTAATCCATTTGGTAAGAAGATACAAATTTGTATCTGTACACATTTATGCTATGATCTAATGAGTCAATTACGTTGCAACAGCAAAATGCATAAAAACCCGCAGACAGTGGTCACGACCTTCAGTTAATGTTCACATTAAACATCAGGTTGTGGAAAAATTTGGCATGGTTGTTGGTACCAGATTGGCTGGGTCATGTCTCTCAGAAATGGCTAATCTCCTGGTATTGTAACAAATACCTGACTATAGAGCTTTTACAAAACAGTGTGCAGAGAGTTGAGATAGGTTGATGAGAGAGATTAGAAGAGAATGACTAGACTGGTTTGAGCTGGCACGTAGTCTATAACTCAAATAATTACTTTTTACTACTATGGAAAGAAGGAAAGTATCTCATTACACTGCACCTCGAATTGTGAGACAACAGCATAAGACTACATCAGGATCCAGTCCTGTCAGAAGTCTCTTGCCAGAAGATGAGAATCTGTGGCATCACTGGCATTAACTCACTCAGTATTAGATTAGAAAAAAAAACATCACCTGGTCTTTTTTTCAGTCTAGAGCAGTCCAGTTTTGGTAAACTACGCTCATGAAATGCTTTTCTGCTCACCACCACCACAGATTATATGAGTTACTTTCCTGGAAGCCTCAAACCAATTTGGCCTTTTTACTCTGACCTCTCTTAACAATAGTGTTTTCACCCATAGAACTGTTGATCACTCAATGGGGTATTTTTTTCACACTCTTTGGTGTAAAGCTTAGAGATTGTGTGTGAGAATCCCAGGAGATCAGTACAGTAGCTACACACTTTTCACACTTCATTCAGGGCTCACACTTTTTTGCCATATTGATTTTTAATGTGAAGATTCAGTGAAGGGTAAAATATGGAATTATGCAAGTGTTGCTTTATTATTTTTGATCTCAAACTAGCATGTTGAAAGCGTATTGGTTGCTCAAGAGTATATTATCTAGAATCTGAAAAATAGATACTTTAACCAACATTGAAATTCTAGTTTTTCATGACCCTCAGTACTTCCACTATACCTCACACCAAAACAGCTCAGATGCCATGTAATTTTTATAGAATGTTCTGTAAGCAACTTTTTCTTCTTTTATGCCATTTAATCCAAAAGAAATAAACTGTTCCATTTACACTGGTCTAATATTGGTCCAAGAATATCAACTGATTGCCCACCTATTCATCTTCTACAAGTCCTGAAGATGAAATCAAGTTTTGTTTTAAGTTCTAAAAGTGCATGTTTATGCAGGTATGGAAGCAAGAAAGAATGTAATAGCTATAAAGTTCTACATTTTGAGTCATTAAGTGGATCTAAGCTTTAAGAGGGCATGAGTTATTGTAGAATGGAGGATGGGCTGCTGTCTTACATAACTTACACAGCAGAAACCTATTCAAGAGTACCATGTACAGCACTACGGAACAGTAGAGGGATCATTTCTCAATCAATATTCATTAATCATTATTAACAGATCAATGCTTAGTCTGTGCCAAAAATATTGCTACCCAGGGATAGACAATTCTGACAGACATACATCTGTGCCTATGTTGCATCTTCCTAAGTCCCTCACATTCTTTCAGATTCCTCCCTTCCACCTGTTGTTTAAATACAGCACCACGTTCAATCATACCAGACATCCCTGACTATATGTGTGTGACGGCTTGCAAAATCCTATCAAATCTCACTGTGGATGGCTGAACTCTGGAAAATGTCCCACAAAAGGTGGAAAAAACCCTGTTGAAAATATAAAGGGTTTTCTGACAAGTACTTACATTGGAACACTTTTGTACCGAAATAAACCATATATATATTTCAGCAAAAAAAAAGTTTTAATTTTGTACTCTTTCCTAGTTAACAATAGAAAATAAGCCAGGTTAACTTTAATACAGCTGTATTAGTTTGCCAGATGTTTGAAGTAGCACATTTGCAAGTGTGATTTCTTTTTTCTGATAGCCATGTGACATTGCGACTTCAATTCAGTTTGCAGTCAGACACCAAATTAACAAATACTCTTGAGGAATCTTTGAATAATTTTTTCTCAGTTTTAACATTTTAGAGTAAACAGACTTTCAAATACTATAACTTTACTTCTGATTCAGATAAACCCCCCAAAAAAGAGACAGTTTGTATATTTTTTTTAAATTTTTAATAAAAGTTAGACATTTTCATGTCAACTCTCTCTCTCTCTCTCTCTCTCTCTCTCTCTCTCTCTCTCTCTCTCTCAAAATGCTTTTTGATAACACAAATCCCAAAAAATCACTATGTTGGAGATGCTAAAGGTCAAAATAAGTTGAGACGGAAGACGGGTAGGTGTGCTTTGTAGCTACACCATTATTATATTCCCATTAAGCTATTAAGGATGATCTAATTGTTGATATACAGGTCCTACAAGTCGTTACAAATGCAGTGTATCAGCAACTGCACATTCAGGCTTCTCTGTGCCAAGCATTAATATGTACCCAGTCAGTTTCTAATTGGTTCTGGCTTTACAGGGAGCAGTAACCGCTGACTGAATACTTGTGAAATTTCCCATGCCTGCCTTCTTTAAAGTCGCATCAGAACATCTCACACTGCGCTTTCTTAATTCTTTACTGGGCTATGCTGGAGTGTTCTTCCTGGCCATTAGAGCACCACACTATCAGTCATGATGCTGCCAGCAATAAGCTTTGTGGCTCCATTAGAGTATATAAACCCAATTAAAGCTTGCCTCCAGGGCTCTGGGGCTGCAGCTGTTCCAAACTTCCTGTTGTAGGATGAATCTAAGAACCTGGAGGTCACCACACCAATCAGGGATACTCTCTTATGGGACAGTTTCAAATGCCAGCCCCTATGCACTGTGCTATGAGTGCTATATCTCTGTGTACAGCTAATTAAGCTTCAGGCTTCATCATCCCCTAGGTAGCCATTCACCCCCTCTGTCGCTCTGTCTTCCTTTTTTCTTTAACTTTTCCCTCAAGATTTTTGCAGATGAATATATTTTCCACAGCCTCGCATACGTTTTGCTAAAGGTTATAATTTCATCGCATTACTCTGTGCTAGGCAGTCACCTTAAATTAATCTCATATGTCTTTGGCTCGGTTGTCTACTTCTCTCTGTCCTGCGGTGCTAATGTGTCAATATTTCTCTCTAAGCAGGATGCAGTTCAGAAATGAGGATGTACGGCAGGAACAGCCTGCAGAGAGCCCCTTATTATTCTATCACTCCAGACATACGTTCAGTAAGGATTTGATTTAAAAAGACATGTTAAAAAATTTAACACTGCTTCCACGGCTGCGCTATGATGAATCGGATTCATATGGACAAATCCAAGCATGTGTTTGTCTACACTGTTCTTGCTGTCAGCTGCCTACCCAGATAGCTTGTAACAGGCGTGTACATGAAGCAATAAATTCTCCAGAGGCAATATTGAGGATCATTAGACTTTATGAATTTTGCACTCTTCTAAAGACTTTTACCTCAGTGAGAAAGTTTCAGGGCTCTTGATTTTTCATTTCAATCACAAAAGTCTTCATGGATATGTTCTTTAAAGCAAAATGCAGCCAATATGGCCATGCTCAGTTTTTCCTCTATGCCTGATCTGCCAATAATTGAAGGGCCTTACACAAAAACCAGCATTGTGTAAATAACCCTCTTTGCTCTTGCTGTGTTTTAGCAGCTTCAAGTAAGGTGTGAGGAATCTGCTGGACCCATTAGACCCTGAGTTCACCCTGTCCACCTCCTCAGCGTCACATAAAGGCAAAACCCTTCTATTATTCATGAAAGACAATTCCCCAAAGGCAGGGGAAGCGGGTCACTGAAGTGTTGAGAAATAGAAAGGTTTAGTTGTAACATTTATCTGCCTGATAAATGGCCAATTGGACTTTCGTATTGCCAATACTATTTGTAATTACTGTTCATCATAGTACTGCATTATAAGTTTGTGGAAAGACTGACACTACAAACAGCAGTCATTAAAACTGGAATAAGCAATAAATCTCAGTATCCACTAAAGACCTATAATGGAGTTTTTATACATTTGTTTCTATTTAATCCTAAGCAATTATGTATTTTATGCATGCACAATAATTACTGAAAAGCATGTTCTGTGTTGATACTTAATGATAACATATTTAAAATTATATTAAAAAAATTAGCTACCTCAACAGCTAAACAGGAAGTAGTTTGAATATTTCCATCAGCAGTAAAGGCTACATAAAATCTGAGAGTGTATGAGTAGCTCTGATGGCATGTAAGACCATTTTTAGAGCTTTTACATTAAATTAAACTCATCTTATTAAAATGACTCCCTGGAAGGAAATGTTGAACAGCAAGCTCCCTGCACTAGGAAATGTCACTTGAACACCTTTATTAGATTATTCACGATGACAGAAGAGAGAATGTCCAAGAAACACTATCCACATACACAGGGAAGCTTTTAATGAGAAGACATAAGGAAACTGGCATTTCCACAACCCTTTGAAATAAGCGACCTTTCTTTGTGCCCTTTGTTTAGAAGCACTCACTATGTCTATACTATAGAGAGCACATAATTCCTCAGTTTTGTCCTTTTGTGAAAAAAATAAATAAAAAATCTAAATATGCAACAAATATAGAACAATATTTTAGCATTTAGTATTTTATAGCATATCATATAGTCAATGTTTAAAAAATACATATATGTTACAAAGTACAGATTATTCCTGCTTTTTGTAAGTTGTAGAACAACTTGACAATTTTATATATTTTACTATTAATCGTTAAATAAATTGGCATATATCATATTTATAATATGTTTGCAGTGAATTGTTGTCTTAGCCAGGGCTTATTTACCATGTCTTGCACCTTGACCAGACTAAAGCTGAAAACAATTTTGTAGAAAAAGCAGATACAAGTAAAAAAATTAGTTTATTATATTTGAAAACACACACAGCAATACAGTATACACAGAATATATACAGTATATAAACAGTGTACCAAAGATACTAGGCAATTTTTTTGAAAATGTGTAACAATTAGCAAATGCCCTTATCCAGAGCAACTACATCACATGTTTAATAATCTTAATGCTAGTGCCATAGGTCAGGGTAATTCTTTTTAAGTAAAACTTAGAAATAAAGAGTAAAAGCTACACAATAAACTGTATGTACACATCAATGCTTATAAACCCAAAACATTGTTGGTATGTCTGAAATTTGTATACCTTCAAGTAAATATTCAAAATAAATAAATAATACTGTAGTTGTAGATTTTCTGTGTTTTATACCCAGAAATGCTATGTGTTATGACTCACTTCACATATTGAAGGTGCAGCATTCTAAAATAAAAAGCACTGAAGTATTGGGCTCCTCAAACAATAGTATGTTATTATCATTGGGTGAAGAATAAGGAGAATTGACTAAACAGAACTGAAGTGGAAAAAAAAGGCAGTTCCCTAAAAGTGTTTTGTAGAGAAAATCTTCTTCTTCTTCTTCTTTCGATTTCTCCCATTGGGGTCGCCACAGCGGATTATCTGTCTATCTGTCCATACCCCCCTGAATTCTACATCTGCCTCTTTCAAACCACTACCTGCTTGTCTTCCGTCACCACATCCATAAACATCCTTCTTGGCCTTCCTCTTTTAACCCATGTCCCTCCTCTGCACATGTCCAAAACACCACAATCACGCCTCCTTCACTTTGGCTCCAAAACATCCTACATGCGCTGTCCCTCAATAATCTCAGAATTTATATCAAAGCGTTGAGGCATATAGGCTACAGCAGAAGTCCACTTCAGTCAGGCAAAAACTGTAATCTGAAGGTTACAGTGGCTGGAGACTAAGTGAAACTGTGCAAATGGAGAAAAAAATCAACATGTCTAATAAATCTCAGTTTCTACTGTGAAAAATAGTCAGAATTTGTAGTCAACAGCATGACTCAATAAACACAACCTGCCTTGTGTCAATGAACTGATAGTGTTTCATTCACCTCTCCAATCAACCTGTTCATCATTGTCATCTACCGTCTTAGAGACTTACTAGAAGAGATGGACACACTCCTCAGTACTCCTCAGTACTTTCCCTTTTGACAGCACTCCTCTGACAGTTCTTGGTGACTTCAAACTCTCATCTGACAAACTTCAGTCATCTTGCCTCCTGACTTTTTTGAATACCTTCTCCTTAATATATAACAGCTGCCCTCCAGGACAACAAGGGAGGAAATGTCCTGGACCTTGTTTTTACCCGCCCTACCCCAGCTACAGACATGACTGCAACCCCACCTCAAATTTCTGATCATCACCTGGCTTTCTTTTTAATCACTCTTTCTATTCTACCTAAAAACAATTTACATGTCTCTCTTATCCATTCTAACCGTTACTCCATCTCTCCCTCTTCTGTAGCTTCCTGTACTCTTTCATCTCTTCCTGACCCTGACTCCTTTTCCTCTCTACCCTTGGAGTTTGCCACTGAATCCTTTCTCTCCTCTCACGCACTGGCTGTCAGAAGTTTTGCACAGCAATCGGCGAGAACTCAAATCAGCAGAGAGGAAGTGGAAAAAAATCTCAACTCAATGTAGACCTTGCACCTTACAGTGCACTCCTGAACAATTTTCTTTGGATGTAACTTCTGCTAAGACTGCCTTCTAGAAGCTCAAGGCCTCTGCACAAGATCCTCGTAAGCTTCCTTCCTGACTGCTGATGACTTTGCCTACTTCTATGATGAGAAGATTAAGGAAATCTGCCAGACCTTTACTTCCTCCCATATAATGAGTACGCAACACAGCCAGGAATCCCCTACTCCTTTGTTGTCAAGCTGCTCAACCTTTACCCGAAGATTACATACTGCAAGTCATCCAATCTTGCAATCCCACTACCTGCCCTCAGGATCCAATCCCTTCAACTACGCTTCAGACCTTCTCACAAGATCTCCTGCCCATCATCTTTACAATCATCAATGGGTTAACATCAATATCTGGCTATGTGCCAACTACCTTCCAGCAAGCAAGGGTCATTTCCATCTTAAAGAAACCTGCTCTGGAACCATCAGACAGCAACAACTACAGACTGGTATTACTTCTCTCCTTTCTTTCTAAATCTCTGGAACGCACGGTTTTTAACCAACTGTCTGTCTATCTCTCACAGAACAACCTCCGTGATCCAAACCAGTCTGGTTTCAAAGCAGCACATTCCACAGAGACGGCCCTTTGGCTGTTTCTGAGAAACTGCATGCTGCTCGATCAGCCAAGCTGTCATCTGTACTTATCTTCCTGGACCTTTCTGCAGCATTCAACACAGTCAACCAAAAGACTCTCTTGTCTATCCTCAGGAGAATTGGTATCCACGGAACAGAATTGGAATGGTATGCTTCCTACCTGGAAGGTCGCTCATAACAGGTAACATGGAGGGGATTTACATCTGCCCTGTGCAGACTCACCACTGGTGTCCCACAATGTTTGATACTTGGTCTCCTCCTTTTTTCCCTTTATACCCACTCCATTGGTGAAGTCATATCCTCACATGGATTTTTTTTACCACTGCTATGCTGATGACACTCAACTCATCTTTTTAATCCCTCTCTCAGATACCACAGATACCTTCCGTTCAGATCTCTGCATGATTGACAGACATATCTTCATGGATGGGTGCTCATCAATTAAAACTTAACCCCAGAAAAACAGAACTTCTGGTCATCCCAGGTGATTTATCTCCAGGTCAAGATCTCCGAATAACTCTTTATGACTCTCTGCTCTGTCCTTCAGCCACTGCTCCCAACCTTGGGGAAACTATGGACAATCAGCTGTCCTTCTCCTCACATGTTGCTAATGTGGCTCGTTCTTGTCGATTTTTTCTCTACAACATCCGAAGGATTCAACCATTTCTTTCCACATAGGTGCTTGTTCAGCCTCTTGTCATTTCAAGACTGTACTATTGCAACTCTCTGCTGGCAGGTCTTTCTCTGAAAGCTATTCATCCACCGCAAATGATTCAAAACACAGCTGTACAACTCGTGTTCAATCTGCCCAAGTTCTGCCACCCCACCACACAGCTGCGCTCCCTTAACTGGCTTCCAGTAGCTGCACGTATTAGATTCAAAACACTGATGCTTGTCTACAAGGCCAAAAAATGGACCAGCAACATCTTACCTCAGAGACCTCATCACACCTTGAACTGCACCACTCTGTCTGAGATCCTTTAGCACTCCTTGACTGGTACCATCTTCTCTCAGAATGAGAGGTAAGTATACTTCAAGGCTCTTCTCGGTTCTGGCACCACGGTGGTGGAATGAACTTCCCCTAGATGTCCAAACAGCGACGCCCCTGGCTTTCTTTAAAAAGCGACATCTGAAGACCTACCTCTTTCTGAAACATTCAAATTAGCAATTTTCAAGTTTGCTTTGGAAAAATAAAGAGTTATAGTCTGATTTATATTAAATTTGTAATCTAGCATACCAGTGTAGATTTATTTATTGCTAGAGACTCAAAGCACTTTTGTACATCACTCTGGACAAGGGCATCTGCTAAATGCTGCAAAAGTAAATATGATGGTGGTGTTAAAGTGTTAAGGTGGTCATAATGTTATCATATAATGATGACAGGAGATAAACAGCTTGAATGAGCAACTAAAAAAATCTATGGCAAATTTGTGATGCACTTATCTCAACATAGATTCATGTGTGGTTGATATTTACTGTTGAAATCCATAAAGGGAAGCCTTTAGTAAAATTATTTGTTTATGGCCTAGGTTTAGGCTAGCTAAATGCTCAAATATAAATGTAAATGTATACCTTATTAGACATATCTGTAAGTCAAGACTTGTTGGTGCATGTAAAAAAGACTTAATATGACAGACAAGGTAGGCAGAGAACACAACGTAATCTTTTGCCAGGTAATTTGTTGTATTTCATATTTAATGAATTATAAAGAAAAATGTCCACCACACCAAAAATCCATCTATCACCATAATCCTAACCTTCATTACTTCACTTTCATACAAAGTGCTTCCAGCAAAGTTGACAAATTTTGGTAAGCTATTTATAAATGTAATTACTGTCTTCTACAAGAATGTGCTGAAAAAATGTCATATCAAGCATTAATCGAAAGTTATTATAGTCTTGATGGTTTCTTTAGTCTACTGCCTGACTCAAACAAACCTTTGTTTTTGTATTTCTTGTTTTGGCTATCTGCTGATGTTCAAGTGAAAAGTAATGGAGGTGAGATTCATGTGGAAAAGAGGACATGTCAGTGATTTCCCCACTGTGCATCTGACAGTGCTACATTGATAGAGCACGTCAGATGCAGTAGCAGAGATGTATTGTTGCAGATTCTATACAAATAAAAGCCGACAGACAGTTACAGAATGCCTAATAAAAAGTAAATAAGCTGATGTTTCAAGGGTAAAGGATATAGGATCGAAGATAGAGTTGCTGGAACTGCTGTTCTTCTGTTGTCATTGTGTTCGGAGCTGTCGATTTTAAGCTGTTTGGTAACCAAACTGCTTAAAAAGCATATAGCAAATTACTGTTTTTCATGCTAGTGTATGGATATATTATTTAAATTTACATTTGAGGGGAAGTGGTAGCTCAGTGGTTAAGCCTCTGGGTTACTGATCAAAAAAGGTCAGGGCTTCATGCCCCAGTATTGCCAACCTGCCACTCTTGGTGGCTTGATCAAGGCCTTTACCCCTCTCTTGTTCAGGGCTGCTGAATCACAGTTACCCCTGCACTCTAACCCCAGCTTTCTAACATTGCTGGGATATATGAAGAAAGAACTTCACTGTGTTTTAATGTACATGTGATGAGTAAAAAGCCCCTATACTTGCTAGATTTAAAAGCTAAATCTACATCGCTTAAATAATTTTTCCAGACAGTTCTTCTGTGGAAAAGTCATTGTAGTGCAATTCAGCCAAGTGTTTTCCTATTTCTATGGATCCAGCAAAAGCATAAAGGGCTATTCAAAGGACAATTGAAATAACTCTTTATTTTAATGAGTGTGAAAACAGCAGAAAATAATAATAGTTTCTCATAGTAACCTTAACAAATAGTTTTTTATCTTTTTTAAATGATTTTGTAAGGATTTTCTGCAGTGAAACCATGGCATCATATGTGATTCTTACTGATTTTTTTAGTTAGTAAGAATAATAGACAATTGGTCTAGTATTCCCTTGTTTTTCATTGGTGGCCCTGTGGATTTCATACTATGCTATTTTTCAGCACTGTTAATGTACCTCATATTTTAATAAGTCAGGTCAATTGGCTTTTATTGCCATTTCAACCATATTTAGATGGTAACGAAAAACAGTGAAGAGAAAAAACAATCCTCTAGGATCATGGGCTACACGAAACAACACAGAACTGCAAGAGTCAAAAAAAATACTAACAAATTACTTAATTTTTCACATTTTTGTCTGTTACGTCTGTTGCAATTAACCTGGCCCTGATAATGTGAGCAAGACGTAGCATACACACTAAAACACATGCAAGGACATGTATGCATAAAACCCAGCACAGTAACTCAGCATAGTTAAATAACCAAGGAACTTATATCTTAGATGTCTGAATGGTGTGGATATTCATAATTTATTTCCGTCAACAGTTATTTTGTGATGCCCATCTATTGTCTCTTACCTCCTATGCAGTTCACATAGTGTGGTTCAGTTTATCTTTGACACTGTGTTGTGACTAATGGAGTAACCTGCAAGTCTCTTTAAACAGATAATTAACAAACATATAATTAAACCTGCACCTGGACCTGAACCTTGGTATGATTATTGACTCTAATCTTTTCTTTGAGGCTCATGTGAATATAATTACCAGGATAGTCATATTTCACCTTAGAAATATTGCTAAAATCAGAAATATGATGTTGCTACAGGATGCAGAAAGACTAGTTAATGCTTTTGTTGCATCTACCTTACTACTGTAATGCTTTACTGTCTGGGTGTTTAAGTTAGGGCATAAATAAACTCCAGTTAGTCCAAAATGAAGCAGCAAGAGTCCTTACCAGATCTAGAAAATCTGACTACATCACCCTTGTTTTAATCAGTTTACACTGGCTCCCAATCAAATCTCACAATAATTATAAAATACTGCGACTGATGTATATAGCATAAAATGGACTCACACCGCACTAAACACTATCAGAAGCACTGACCTGCATTTACAACATTAATTCTAATATTTGTTTAATGAAAATGTATTAATTTACTCCCAACAGTTTATTCTCTTTATTTCGTATTGAGTTAAACATGCTCCTGAGGTACCAGTGACCACTTTTCCTGCCCCTTTCCTCTCATTGGATCTGCCTGCTTCATCCCAGCCTGCCTCTGGTTGGTGTTCACTATGATTGGAGGCCACTCTGTCTAGTTGGGGATTTTTCATATCTACGGCTTGGGGATCCATGAAATTACAGAGTAACTAAAAAAGAAATTGATTGTTTTTTTTTAAAAATATTATTATTATTTATATACTGCTCATTTGCACATCACGCATCACCTGGAGAAGTTCACTTATTCATACACTCAGAAAGGAGGGTTGGGTGACATCATGACTGTGAGGAGAGCTGAACCCAAATTACAATTATGGATGAAAAAAAAGGTCTAAACCCTAAAAAAAAAATAGGAAAACAGCAGGGAGGAAACATGCAAAAGATAAATGTGTGTATGCATCACTATTAACTCATTATGAGGATAGTATAGGCTAAATAATGTTCTAAAATTGGCTAATGTCTGTATATCACTTTATCGGTTATGCTGTGTTACCTGCTATGCTTTTATGCATAGAGTGACAATATTTATTTTACTTTGCTTAACATTATAATTTATAGTATGTAGTTTATCATAATATGTGTAGCAACAAAACAATTACAACCTAACTAGCCTAGTTGATTGTAGTTAAACTGGCATCTATTGATTTGGTTACTTTTAATTGAGGTCATGTCATGATGGTTTCATTGTACTGAATAGGTCCTGAACTAAGTTCAGTAATTGGAACCAAGTGCATCTTAAAAGGCTCATTTAAAAGACATCTATTGTAAGGGTGTAGATGTTGCATGTATCTCATGGCTACATTTAGCCCAGGAGATGTATGGTTATTGGTTCTAGGAGTTTGATAAATTGTGCACAATGATGTGTGAATTTAATTGTGCAATAAATGCATTTGGGTTTTTATACATGAAATGGAGCTCTCAAAAATGTATCCAAATTTGTGGACTGGTCTGAAAATTCTACTTAAGTACAAGGTGACCATCGTATCTCCAAAATATTGTAAGTTGAGTGGTTCTAGGTCGGGGTCTGACTGTACATTTGATGACAAATACTTTTGTATTTAAAAAAAAGTAAAAGTTTAAAGGGAGCAATTTTACTGGGGTAATATTTTACCAACTATCACTACTTTTACTCGAGTACATGCTTTATGTATTTCATCCACCAATGCTCAATACTATGAAATATTGTCCATATCGTCAATAGGCAGAATGGGTTATTGCATATTCTGGAATCATTACCTTCCTTTTTAGGTCACTTCACTTTTCATTTTAGTTTTGTTTAAACACAAAAGGTTTTGTTAGGCCTTCATCTCTTTCAATGTCTCTCCTCATTTCTATCTCTTAAGTATGCATACTTTTGTTTATGTTCTCAAAGGAAATGTGTAATATTCTTTTTCTTTTGTGTGCTATATTTGTTATAGTTTGCAGCATAGTCATGGGCAGAACAATGGATTTCACATTCTCTCAGTTTTTTTGAGATGCATCGTAATTAGGTGTGACTGATTTACCATGTGCCACAAGCCTCAGCAGCTCCAATACAATCAACCTCACCAACTGTTTGGTTTTCCTCTTAAATATCAGAGAGCGCGAGCACAATATATTGGGATAATATGACAAATGGAACCACATCTGAAGGCCAGAGATGTGCCGATGCAGAGATTAGTTTTTCCAGTGATTGTCTGTGATGATAATTTGGCTTTTTATTCTAATGCCTAAAGCAGACATTGTATCCCTCCACTGCAGTGTTGCTCATTACTATTGCAACTCTCACACACACCCACACACACACACACACACACACACACACACACACACACACACACACACACACACACAGAGGAAGTAAAAATCATGGAAGAAGCTTATGTGACACTTTAGAACAGTAATATACATATTTGTGCATCACACAGACCATTATCTATCCATAATTCTGTAGCAAACGTCTATGAGTTACCACCTGGGCAAGAATTTTAGATATTTTGAATGTTTTTTTCTCTTTATCTCTCTGGCAGACAGTTTACATGATTGTACAACAGTTGTACATTGGTAAATATGTATCCAATTACTATAGTCTTACCGGGAAGCATTCAGTTACTTATACTTAGACTTTAAATGTGAAGCGTGCAGCTTCTCTGGCTTTTATTTGCTATAAAAATCAAGTCTGTTATTTGTAAAAGATTTGGTCTGTGATCAGTATATCAGAGAGTTGGTAATGTTAAGTCCATAGTCATAATAAAATGCTGCCCCTTATAAAGCTGTTCCAAACACACACAAATCAACATAGAATTATACTATTATAGTACGTCTCTAAATCTGACTGCTGCATTACAGTCAGAACTACAGCAGCACATGTCTGAGCTGAGCTTACAGCTGGGCCCACTTCGAAACAAAATTTAATATTGCATAATCACTGGTATCATTCAGGCCATTTCTGGCTACAACTGCAATTAAAATAAAAAATTCTGTGGCTTACAACATGGATAATTACTGTTTCTACAAAACACTTGCCATTGCTAGCTCTTTAGTGCTCTTTTGTATTCAACACTGTATCTATTATCTGGTTACATGACACATAAAAACTGTAATCAGTAAAGGTACTGTGATACAGAAACTGATATTGTTTATTAATGCCCAACTAATGCTTGTAAAAAAAAACACTTAGATACCAACATTCAATGTTATGTGACACTATACAATATAAGTCTTGTTTGTGTTGTGTGCTAATAAATAAATCATGATTTTTGACATATTTGTGGTAGAAATTTGTGTTCTAAATATCAAGGGGAGGAATGATAGCTTATACTTGTAACCTGATGAACCATTTAAAATATAAAACTAAGCATGAGGAAGTCATTGTCAGTAGCACAATTAACAATGCAGCAATCATTGGCCAAAAAAGAAAAAAATTGTCCACAGACTAAATAGACCTCTTACCCAATGTGTTGTTAATGCTTTACAAAAAGATTACAACATTGAATTTACAATGCAATGAAGACAAAAATATATCTTTGGTCTAACTGTATAAAGTTTGTTTTGTGAATTTCAATCTTACTTTATCCAAGAAAACAAATTCAAAAAGCTAATGCACTTTATTTGATTTAAGGATAATATTATAATGAAAGTTTACGAACATGTATGCTTTCATGGCTAGTAAACAAGGGAAGAATTACCAGATTATTATTTTTTTTTTACATTCCTGATAAATAAACTAAACATGTTACTCATTTTTGTAGGAGTATTAGTTTTTATCTAAAAAAAATGACTCATACATGTTCTGTATAAATCTTTTGATAAATCAATGAATTTAAAATTAGTATATTAGTATATAAGTATAGATTGTTATTGTATAATATATATAAGTATATAAAGTATGCTTTTATTTATTTATTGTAATTAGTGTTACTATTAAAGCTAAGATAATTAACATCAAATTTATGCCCCCAGCTGCAAAGAACTTTTGTAGCAAACTACTTGAGTAGTCTTTCCACATTTTTCATATGGATTTTAAACAGAAAAGACTCTTTTGTTTTGTTTATATGGAATATCAATAAGGTCTGCTGCATTCCAGCTGCACCTGTCAAACATCCTTCTGAGAGAAAAAGAAAACCAGGTCTAGGAGCTAGAACAGTAACAATTCTTCCATACAGTGCCACACATGGGTCACTGTTTATTAGTTTACTACTCCCTGCATTTTGCAAGGGTCCCAGATAGGCAATCAAATACATGCACTTCTATGGGTGACAAGAAAACTCAAATGGCTTTTCCATTTCTCTGGTTGGCAATCTTGACAAAAATGGATAAGGCATACTAGGCAAATGAAATAAAATAAAATATTACTGTCAAATGTCACAAGTTATTATACATTATGCAAAAATCCTTATCATAATCCTAACATTTATCATTAATTGTTATAATACAGTAATCAGGGATTTTATTCAGATTTAGTCTTTTTTATCTGGTTGAGTCATACCGGTTGAGTTCATCACTAAGGTAATAGAGTAGTGCAGAGAGTACTTTATTATTCCCTAAAGGGGGATTTGGTGTCACAACAGCCATAACACAAGTGCAAATGGGAAGACAAAGACTTAACTGTTCACAAGATTTAAAAAAATTACAAATTGTGAAAAATTCAATATGATCAGTCGCAATATTAAAACTGCAGTTTCATATTCCAAACCACCCTGTGCTCTGTCATTGCATATTTGCATTGGGTGACAGTCTCTAAGTTGAAATGAAATATTAAACATGACTCAAGTTTTGTGCATAGAAAAAAGTGGGTTTTTAATCAGAAAGATGCCTGATTCTGGCTCCACATATGAGTACCTTTAGGCATGTGCTCACTAATACTCCCTAATTATTGTGAGTGGATCGAAAAGATATTGTATGATTTCCTTCATTTTCCAACTACATTGTGGCATAGATAAGAAGTTTCTTTTTGCGTCTGAAAGTTTTGCACAACTGCTACCTTGCTCATATGGTTCAAAAGCCGAAAACCCAGACATGTATCTGCCCTTGTGTTTTTTGAATTTTTGACAGCTTCCTTGCCAGTGAGGCCTCTACATGGTTCAGGAGAAAAAAAGTACAAGAAAAGGTAGTCAGGAATAGCACATATATTTCTAGCATATTCTGCACTGAAAGACTTCACAGTTAAGTACAGTTATAAGTTTCAACCATGATTCTTGCTTAACTTTCAACGGTATTATTTATACATGACCAGATTTGTTAAAAAGTTGATTAACAAACCTGAAAACATAGCTGCAAATCTATTTTAGGAAAATGATAGGAAAAAGTACAAAACAGAGATACTATTTGTGATGGATGCAACAAGATTTGCTACTGTTGCTACTGTATTGTACTGTTAATTTGTAATTTTTGTATATTTTGTAAAGCAAATTAAATGTTTATGGTTTTTTTTAATGTTATACTGTAATTGTTTTTTGCATTTTATTGTATTTTGTATTGTGCATGTCTGCGTATGTAAGAAATATTTAATAATTTTTTTTTTGTGTTAGTGACAAAATTTTTCACAGACAAACTTATTACCAGTCAAATGTTTGGACACACAATCTCCTTCAATAATTTTCCCTTATTTTTATTATTTGCAGCACTCTATGATAGTATGAATCTATGAAAGAACATGTATACAATTCTGTAGTAAACAAATCCATGTTAAATAACCCAGATTATGTCTTATATTTGTTAATTCTCAAAGTAGCCACCTTTTGTTTAATGACATCTTTGAACATATTTGGCATTCTCTCAGTCAGCATCATAAAGGAGTCACCTGGAATGGCTTTCCAACAATCTTCCCAGAGGTGTTGAGTGCTTTTTGCCTGCTTTTCCTTTACTCTCTGGCCAACTCAACCCAAACTTAATGCAACACTCCATCACTCACTAAAAGAGAAGGCCTGTGGTACTGGTACTGTGTGTGTGTGTGTGTGTGTGTGTGTGTGTGTGTGTGTGTGTGTGTGTGTATATACATATATAAGTGGTTTTCATAAAATAATTATGGCCTGATACTTTTACACAGCATTGTACAGTATATATGCACACATTCTCCCAAACTTTCCCAACTAGATTGCACAGGTTTTTAAGGGTTCCTTCTCAGGAACTTGAGCTGCGTCGAAAACACTTTGGGAACGCCTCACGTTGTTCACGCCTTGAATCACGTGTAAAATCCGGTCAATAGGCAAGTCATAAAATAGCTTCTGAAAAAGAGAAGGTAGGCGCTGCAGGGATGCAGGAAGTATGGCCCGTTGACGCAGCTCTCATTCCCTCAGGGAACTGGGGTTACATACGTAACCTAGTGAGGTTCCCTCAAGCTGCATCGAAAACTCTATGGGAAGGAGTGTCCAATCACACCATATTGACCAGTCCCTGCCTAGTGTGTCTTACCGGCAGCTTGGTAAAGTCACTTAAACCTATGCCCTGGATATTATAGGGGAGAAAGATGACCAAATGATGTATCCGTATCTGTACTATCACTTTGTGCACAGGGGCATTGTCATGCTTGAACAGATTGAGTTCTGTTTCATGAGCTCGAGCTGCGTCAACAACAATTTGGGAATGCTTCCGTGTCCATGCTCTAAATTTTGTGTGTAATCTGTTCAACGGAAAGGCGCAACATCACCAGTGGGGTTATGTCATGACCAGAAAGATATAAAAAGCACATGTGGTGGGGCTGGCACTGTGTGTGAAAAAAAACACAAGAAAGAAAAAAAAATGTATATATGAAAAAAAAAACAGATGGGAAAGCAAGCCTCAGTACTGGCTGGGTGTTCCTCCTTTCCCCTACTTTATCAAGGGGGGGCTTGTGTGTAGCTTGCCTGGGAGTATGTTTAGACTACTTTGATTGTGGCTATGTGGACACGCTCTTCAAAAAGGGCGCTCTCAATCCTTGTGGCTCTGGCCCCACTTCCGCTGAGGCAAAGAAGCATCTCAGGTCGTGGAGTTTGCAATTGGATCTGGCAGAGGGATTGGAGATGGGCTTGTCCATTTCTTCTGCTTCACCTGCCAGATCCAGCCTTTTAGCAGTTTCTTTCCTTTGTTAAGAGAGCACTGCGCTCCACCTCTCTTCCTCGGAGGAGTTGGAGGGAATGGACACTAGCAAACTTGCAGCCAGTCCTGTTCAAGGAGCTTTTGAAGGTGGTGACTTTTACTGTCGCCAAGCTAGATTTGCTTGGCTAGATAAAAAAAAACACAGTCCACCGAGCAAGCTGGGCAAACGCTTTTTGTGTATCTACATCACTACCTCCGCACCCGAGTCTGCCTTTTTTCCAGTTCACCGCAGGGTTGTCTCCTCCAAAAAAAAATGGTTATGTGTCCGCTATTGTAGCTTTATATTCAATTCAATTCAATTCAATTCATTTTTATTTGTATAGCGCTTTTAACAATGAACATTGTCTCAAAGCAGCTTTACACAGATAATGTGGTGATTAAATGTAAATATGTTCTTTGTAAGTATGTTTGTCCCTGATGAGCAACTGTGGCAAGGAAAAACTCCCCGAGATGGCACAAGGAAGAAACCTCGAGAGGAACCAGACCCAAGAGGGAACCCATCCTCATCTGGGTTGCATCAAATGTCCATTTGAAGCATATATACAAAGTTGCGGGGTGCAGTGATGATGATCAGAAGCAAACTGCACTCCCGAGTCAGTGCAGCAGAAGTGTGAAGATCCACGGAGGGAAGAGGGGCAGGAACAGTGGTCACTGGAGCCTCAGGAGCATGTTTAACTCGACCGAGAGAGAGAGAGAGAGAGAGAGAGAGAGAGAGAGAGAGAGAGAGAGAGGGAGAGAGAGAGAGAGAGAGAGAGAGAGAGAGAGAGAGAGAAATATATGGATTATTAAGTGTATCTATTGGTGTATGAAAGTTTATGTCACTGTGCAGTTTGGACTCCGGCAAGACTCGCTATGGCAGCATAACTAGAAGGGAGAACCAGAAGGTAACACAGACATGAGGGATCTCTGGGATAAGAGACGACCCACCACACCACCGTCAACAAACCCGAGTGAACGTGTGAATGTGAGGGGACGACAGCATACAAATATACCAGTTATATGTGCTCTTGCCTGTGTTGGACCTGGCCATCGTTCTGGAGGCCCTTTCTAAACCTCTCTTGAAGTCCTTGCCTGAGGTGCATTATAATTTCTTACAGTTAAGACTTAGTTCTGGCTATCTCCTCACTAAAGAGGGTTAAATACCTTCTGGCCCTCTCTGTGGCCCCGTCTCTCCTGGAGTTTACTCCAGGCATGGCCAATGACTTTCTCTACCCTAGACTGGGGTATGTTCCTAAGGTGCCCTTGGTTCCCTATCCTCCTCCATTTCAGGCCCCTGACCAGAAGAAGCTTAACCAGCTCGCTCGGCCTCTAAAGCCTTGTACTCTAAAGCTTCTCTCCAAGACATAAAGGAAAAATGTAATGCTACTGAATTAAAAACATCCTTTACAATTTTGAACCTAACTTTGTGTTTACAACAGTTTAAGTAAGAACCACATATGGTGGGGAGAAGTCAGGTGTCCCAATATTTTTGTCAATATATCAGTGAACATAATAATTAATTATAAAAAAATTATTGCTGAAAAGGATCTTTACCCATAGGATGCATTCAGTTTTGGGGATTACGGAACAAATGACATTAATGGCATAAATGTGCCAGATTGTTAAAGAATTTTAGATTTTTTTTTTTTTCTTGTATTAGGTGTTCAGTTTCCCATCATCTAAGAGCATTTTATGTGGCTTTGGATGAGTTCCTGTTTGTATTGTATAAGCCAATCACACTAAGGTATTCATTTGTAACTTGTGTAACAGATGCTGTTCATTGTACATTGAACATCGAAAATAACAAGTGCTTGTCTTTGCTGAACTTAAAAACTTCACTAGGCAGATTTTATATTTCATCATGTCGCTGAATTATAGTTTAAGAAATACAAAGTTAAGTACTGTATGTAGTGTATGCAAGATTTAAACTCTAAATACATCCTAGATGTTCTTTTTAAAATGCCCATACAGTAATCAGAAAAACATTGCCCAGGTTTCAAAACAATGTAATATTGCACACATCAGCAAAGTGCAAGAGCTCCAACTACAAAGAGATCTAATTATAATAATGTATTACCAAGATTTTTATTTCTACCCTTTTGCTGATGGTCAGAGTGATTTGAGTTAGGCATCATATAAAACCCAAAAAGAGAAATTGAAACATTTGGAATGAAATATTTGAATTGTTTACTTTTAAGTGTTTATCATCGATCTGGCTGGTCTGGATAACGTCAGTTATGTGTGTGTGGGTGTGTGTGTGTGTGTGTGTGTGTGTGTGTGTGTGTGTGTGTGTGTGTGTGTGTGTGTGTGTGTGTTCAAGCGAGTGTGAAAGAGAGGTCAGGCTCTTGTTCCGCATTTTTCGATCGGTTGTGGGCAATAAACACTGCTCAATGCTAGACACACATTTGCACTACAGTCATATGCAGCCCAGATTATTACAGAACAGGTTTACTGTATATAGAATTTTAATGTAATATTAAATTGTTCATGAAAGTTTTTCTAACTTAAAGCTTAACTTCAGCAAAGTAAATATTTGTTAAAGTGTTTTATATTATTTTTTATTATATGGTCGTAAGGGGCCTTCTATAGAGCTCTGACCTCAACACTATTAAACATATTTGGGATGCATTGGAACACCAAGTGCCCAAGGGCTCTTTACACAACATCAGTACTTTACTTTACCAACACCACTGTGGCTGAAAGAGAACAAATCTTCACAAGCACACGTCAAAATCTAGTGAAAATTTTCCCAGAAGAGCAGAGGTTATTATAACAACAAATGTACCAGGATATAATAATAATCATCTTGTTCTTGTCAGGTCTTAGAATTAGGTAAATACAACCTCAGATAAACAACAACACAGAATATATTACATCGTGTCATTATTTATTTGACAACAAAAAGCCAAAATTGGGAAACCACATGCGCAAAAACTCAGCACTGGCTTCCCAATAGCTGTTACCAACTAATAGCTGGTAGAACCACATTTACCAACAATAACTTGGCTCCCACATCATTATAGCCCACTGTTCTTTTACAATGTTGCTTTAGATAATTAAGGTTTGCAGGCACTGAGGTTTATTTATACACAGTTTTATTAAGGAGCTGCCACAACATTTCAGTTGGGTTGAGTTCTGGACTTTGCAATAACTTGTTTCTGTTCTTTAGCCATTTTGTTGTAGATTTGCTGGTGCTGGTGTAGATTTACTGGTGCTGTGCTTGTGATCAATGTTTTGTTGCAGAACCCAACGTTGGCAAAGCTTTAGCTGTCCGACAGATGGACTTACATTTGATTCCAGAAAACTTTGGTACACAGAGGAGTTCATGGTCAACTCAATGACTGCAAGCCCAAATCATCACACCCCAATACTGTGCTTATCAGTGTGTTAATACACATATGAAAGCTCCAGAACAAACTGCTTTTAAAAGGGCGGTTACACATGTTGATTATCAATTAACAAAGGTCATTGATTAGCAGCACCTGGCTGCTACCGCTTAATTCCTATGGAAGCAATAAGGGTGTAATATTTCACACATTGCAACTCCTTCAGGGTTGGATTATTACATTTTTATTATGTCCTGATATGTAAAACCATATATACAAGAGAGAGAGAGAGAGAGAGAGAGAGAGAGAGTGCGCGTTGCTGTATGTATAGAATGAGGTCCCTTATTTTTGGGTTAATGGATTTTTGCCTGATTTAAACTGCTCCAGGCAAACTTGAATAATCTCCAGAAATATCCTCTCTCCCACTGCACTGCCGATTTGCATCACAATCATATTTAGCCTGACCTCTACGGATTAAACGGCCTGCTATTTTCTCTCTGCAAATGACATGTAACTGTAACACTCCTCCATGTGTGTCTGGATTTAAATGCCTTTAACACTGACTCATTTTCTAGTCGCTTTTAAAAACTGAACTATTAAAACTATTTTTTTTGTATATAAATAATTAACACAGCATTTAATTTTGGAATATTTATTTGTTTTGATAAAACTGTCATACATACAGTATGTGTTATTTTCACATTGCCCATTGTTACATGATTGGTATATTGCAGTCATTTTTTAAAGGTGTTATGTTTGTCCATGACAAAACACAGAACAAGGTAGACTTGTCAACAACTTTAATAGGAACACCCTTTCTCCTGTGTGTTAATGCAAATGTATGAAATCTTGGAAATCCAGATCAGTTGCTTCAATTAATGTTTACAGCAAAAATTTGAATGTGATGTTGGTAACTTGGACTATACCATGTTTTTTACCGTTCTTCACTGACATCTCCCTGAGCAGTGCTGTTGTGCCTCAAGACAATGACCATTGTCCCTGTGCCAAAGAAGTCTACAGTCTCCTGCCACAATGACTATCATCCCATCGCACTCACACCCATCGTAATGAAGTGATTCGAGAGGTTTATCATGAGGCACATTAAGACCCAGCTACCACTCTCATTGGACCCAATGCAGTTTGCATATCTTCCACACAATTCCATGGACGATGCCATTGCCAGGACCTTCCATCTGGCCCTCACCCACGTGGACAATAAGGACACATACTTATGAATGCTGTTCATAGACTTCAGTTAAGCATTCAACTTTATTATCCCTTTAGCACCTGATTAAAAAGCTGAGCCTACTGGGACTGAACATCTCCCTCTGCAACTGTATCCTGGACTTCCTGACTGGGAGACCTTAGTCAGTCCGCATCACCACACTGAGCACTGGGCTCCATCAGGACTGTTTGCTCAACCCACTGCAGTTCATGACTGTGTAGTAATGAACAGCTCAAATCACATCATTAAGTTCGACAATGAAATGACTGTGGTGGGGCTCATCAGCAAGAACAATGAGTTAGCATACAGAGAGAAGGGCAATGACTACCAGCCTGGTGTAGAGTCAACAACCTGTCACTGAACGTTGACAAAACTTAAGAGATGGTTGTTGACATCAGGAGACCACAAAGCAGCCATTCTGCACTGTCCATCAATGGATTCTTCATGGACATTGTAAAAAGCACCAAATTCCTTGGTGTTTATCTGGCGGAGAACATCACCTGGTCACTCAGCACCTGCTCTATCACCAAGAAAGCTCAGCAGCAACTTTCTGAGAAGACTGAGGAAAGCCCATCTCCCTCCCCCCATCCTGACCACAAGGGAAAATCGAGAGCATCCTGTGCAGCTGCATCACTGCCTGGTTTGGGAACTGCACTGTTTTCGAATGCCAGACTCTAAAGAGGATAGTGAGGACAGCAGAGAAGATCATTGGCATCTCTCTCCACTCTATCACGGACATTTACACCACACGCTGCATCTGCAAAGCCAACAGCATTGTGGATGACACCCACACCCCTCACACATGCTCTTCACCCCTCTACCATCAGGATAGAGGTTCCGAAGCATTCAAGCCCCTAAAATCCTAAAATAAAAAAATTCCCCTTAAACAATCAGGCTCCTCAACACACAGAACTGAACTGTACAAAACTCACATGCGCACCCTCATGCTACAATCTGAACTCAAACACACACACATACTTATTTAAATTCACACACATGCATGTCTTCAGCACCACTCAGTTATTATTATCATTTTATTACAACTTTATAACTGCTTACATGCTGTTTTGTACATCTAATTGATTGCTGCTTTTGCGGTTTTGAACAACTTTTGTGTTTACATTCTGTGTTTATTTACAAGTACATTTTTGTTTACAATTCTCTTTTGCACATTATACAGTAGGTTTTCTGGCAGCACTATTTTGTGTTTTGTGTATCTGTCACACTGTCATGTGTCTTTTGTCTGCACCGTGTGCACTTGTATGCACACGATGCACTTTATGTGGCTAGGACAACTTACTTTAGTCCTTAGCTCTGTGTTACATTATGTAGCTCTATATTGTGTGATGTAGCTCTATGTTGTTTATTGAAGCACCAAGCTTCTGGAGAAATGTTGTCTTATTTCACTGTGCACTGCATTAACCATACAGTATATGGTTGAAATAACAATAAAAACTTCTTGACTTGACTTGGTTGAGTATTTCAGATATTAGTGATCTTCATGCACAGTAGTCTCTAGAGTTTACACAGATTTTTTTGTGAAAAGCAAACAACATTCTGCAAGTGGCAGTTCTAGAGAGAAAGAGAGAACAGAAGAGAATTACAAGACAAAGCCTGGAGTGTTGGAAGATTGAAAAAATCTTTACCTGGTCTTTTTCTAATCCTTAACTGCCTGTTTTCAGTGAGCTAATGCATGCTTTGTTGTTTTGATGGTTTTGTACTGCTGTAGCCAGTTAAGAAGTGTTGACATTTTATTTCATTAATTTGGCAAAGAGGCTATTCATATATTCAAACACCCTAAACCAGAGCAGTTTACAATTATCTCATTTAAGCAATAAGAGGCTTTGTTTAAGGGCCCAGCAGTGGTAGTTTGGCAATGATAAGATTTGAAAACTCTTTTGATCAGAAATCCAATTTCTTACCCATTGTGCATTGTAACACTTTAATTGTCTGTGTATGTGTTAGGAGATTACAACCCGCTGATTACTAAACATGCTTCAAAACTCAAAAGCAAATAACACCATTGTTTTTCATTATAGGTGGGTTAGTTTAGAATGTCTGGACTCTATTATGCACATAATCCCTTTCACCACTGCTATATTAAAAGACTTACATGCAGTAAATCGATTTTGTGAATGGGAGTGTGCACATGTGTGTGCATAGTGCCCTGTGATGGTCTGTAAGCACATTCATCAATATAGTATTCCTCATAGTGCTTATCATTACATTGTGCTAATATGCATTCATTGAAAGAAATAATTTTTTTTTTATTAAACGATTTTTTTTATTAAAAGATTACAAAGAAATTAACCGTTTTATTTTGAAACATGCTATTGCAAAGTCTTTGCCATGACAGGGTGCTCCCTCTTGCAGACTTTTCTTCTACACTATATGTAATTGATGTGTTTAATTTTTTTTTATTTCTGGGCTTGTGGGCTTTTAGCAGGACACAAAAGCTTTTCATGTTCATGTAAGTGTTTTTTCAATGTCAGTGTCAGCCTTGCATGGCCTTTATCATGTACAAAGTTTCAGACAACACACTATAGTGTTATAATAACCTCACTGAATAATGCAATGAAAACATTTGTAGCAAATGAATGCATCATTTTTGCATTGCTAAAGAGCATGGGCTTTTTTTTCTAAATGATGTTTACATATTGCAGGGCAGGATGTTAGAGAGACACTATTCAGATTAATATTGCCTTTCAGCAACCCTACAGAAGCTCCTGCATTTTCTTCTGTCAGGGTCCCAGTGGAATTATCAATCAGCAATGTTGCTCAAATATTTAATTATTTTTTCAAGATCCAGTTTTTCCTCACTAGCCTCGCTATCTGCAGAGCACCATATAAATCTTAGAGGGTGAGGGGGTGAACAGAACACAAAGATAAAATAATTTTAACTTTTGTTATTGGTATTAAAGCAAGAAATTGACTTTTTCTAACAGGCTGGGGGAGAAAGGTGATTCTGCTGGCTCCACAGTCTTCAGTTGATAATTTGCATTCAATAGCAGGGTGAAATTCAGGCAGACTGTGTGAAAATGTCATAACTCTTGCAAGTGACTAGGTGAGTGAGGGACTGGATCACGGGTGCAGGGCTAGGTGAGTAAGGACCCAAGTGCAGGATGTGACATGGAGTAAGGAAAATACAGGCTTTAATAAGGCACAGGCTGATGAGATTGTATGGTCTCCTTCGTGTGCAGACACTAAATTCACTAAACAAAATTATAAACACAACACTTTTTCTTGTTGCCCCCTTTTTTCATGAGCTGAACTCAAAGACTTTTTCTATTTACACAAAAGGTCTATTTCTCTCAAATATTGTTTACAAATCTGTCTAAATCTGTGTTAGTGAGCACTTCTCCTCACAGGTGTGGCACATCAAGATGCTGATTAGGCAGCATGATTATTGCACAGGTGTGCCTTAGGCTGGCCACAATAAAAGGCCACTTTAAAATGTGCAGTTTTGTCACACAGCACAATGCCATAGATGTTGCAAGTATTGAGGGAGCGTGCAATTGGCATGCTGACTACAGGAATGTCCACCTGAATTGTTGCCTGTGAATTGAATGTTCATTTCTCTACCATAAGCCATTTCCAAAGGCGTTTCAGAGAATTTGGCAGTAAAAACAACTGGGCTCACCAGCCCAGGACCTCCATATTCAGCCTTTTTACCTCCAAGATTTCTGAGACCATCCACCCGGACAGCTACTGCAAAAAATTTCTGCTCAAACTGTTACAATCAGTCTCAGGAAACCATCCCATCATCTTCATCTGGGTCTCGACCTGACTGCAGTTCATCATCGTAACCAACTTGAGTGGGCAAATGCTCATATTTGATGCCGTCTTCATGGATGAATCCCGGTTTCCACTGTACAGGCTAGGTGGAAGACATGTGGATCAAGTGGCCCATGATGGTGGTGGGGTTATGGTATGGGCAGGCGTATGTTATGGTAACAAAAACAGGTGCATTTTATTGATAACATTTTGAATGCACAGAGAAACTGTGATGAGATCCTGGGGCCCATTGTTGTGCTATTGATCCACAACCATCAGCTGATGTTGCAGCATGATATGCATGGCCCCGTGTTGCAAGGATCTGTACAAAATTCCTGAAAGCTGAAAACATCCCAGTTCTTGCATGACCAGCATACTCACCGGACATGTCACCTATTGAGCACATTTTGGATGCTCTGGATCGGCGTATACGACAGCGTGTTCCAGTTTCTGCCAATATCCAGCAACTTCGCACAGCCATTGAAGAGGAGTGGACCAACATTTAAAAGGTCACAATCAACAACCTGATTACCTATATGTGAAGAAGATGTGTCAGACTGCGATTGACAAATGGTGGTCACACCAGATACTTATTGGTTTTTCTGACCCCCTGGACCCCCAATACAGTAAAACTGTAAATTTTGATATGAAAAAAGGGGGCAAAAACAAAAGTGTTGCGTTTATAATTTTGTTCAGTGAAGAAGTGGTGGGTTAGCAATGTGTCAAATTGTGTTAAATGATAACATAAGACCACAACTGTAGCCTATCCATTATAATGACTGTGATCATAGTTTGTCTTGCAAGCTTGATATCTAACCATTTACATACATTCTCCTTCAGGAACTCGAGCTGCATCAGAGATGCTTTGGGAATGAGAGTCCAATCTAACCAGACTGACCAATCCTTGACTGGTGTGGGTGGGTACAGCTACGGCTAAGAACAGAGGGGTAAGGAGTGGCACCGAGGTCGAGGCTATAGAATCTGAAAAAGGTCAGTGGGATGGACCAGCATTGCAAATGTCCAAGAAGGAAACTCCAAAAGACAAGGCTTTAGAGGCAGCCACATGGGGAGTGTGCTCTGACCCTGAAAGAAGCGAGGAGACCAGAGTTCTCATAAGAGGAAAAATAGCATTCACAATGCGTCTGCTTATTCGCAGGGACACCTCTCCTCGGAGGGTCATAGCAGACGATCAGCTGCTCCAATTTCCTTCACAGATCTGTTCTTTGGACATATATGTCCAGTGCTTTTCCTGGTCTGGGGCCTAACAGGGAGGAGGAGAGAATGCCTAGAGCATAACATAGACCAGGGGTGGCCAACCCGCGGCTCGCGAGCCGCATGCGGCTCTTTGGCTGGTTTTATGCGGCTCTTACGTTCATATCGAAGTTTGTATTTGTTTGGTTTTTTTTAAGTCCGTGTTCGCTTCGCTTGAGTTCAATACGGTATTTTAAGACTTAAATGAGCTTGCCTTTAATGGGAAACTTTGCGGTATATCAGAGGAAACACAATTGTAATGAGGCAATAAAAAGTGCAGCAGCACACGGTTATCTGGATAAGAGCCAAAATGTCTGCGGTGTGCAGAGAGCGATGTGCAAAACATGCAATGCTGAAATTTCACCTAAAATCCAAATTGCCTTCTAAATATGAGAAGAACACGGCGCAGAAAAGTAGTCAATCCGAGCATGCGCACTCCGTCTGTAGAGGACGTTTTCGAAAAAGCAGGAAAGTTTTCCAGTGATGGTGCCAGGGCAAAAGGCATAACAGAAAAAATGATGGACTTCAATGACTTTTGAATTGAATTTTCATTTCGGTGAATCCCTAAAATATTATCGTTGGTGTGGCCCTCTGACACAGCTTCTCATGTGGCCCTTTGTAAAAATTAATTTGAGTGGCAACAACGGAATACGAGGCAGATTTGAAAGGGATTGTTCAAGGCAAAGGATGCCAAAAGTCCCACTAAGTAACATGCATAGTAAATGAAAAACTCTATTGTAAATTATTATATTTTTGTTTGGGGACTTGGTTAAACTGAGAGTTTGTGTGTGTGGGGCAGTGCAGTGTTCATTGTTGAAAATGACTGTCCTGTGGTCTTAGAACTGTAGGAGTCAATTTCTGTCATTATGTGACATTTACAATAAATCTGGCTGAGCAGAGGTGTGTGTGTGTGTGTGTGTGTGTGTGTGTGTGTGTGTGTGTGTGTGTGTGTGTGTGTGTGTGTGTGTAAGAGGAAGGTATGGGTAATGTTCATGAGTGCCCATGTGTATGATGTGGCTCTTTGCAGTAACGCAGTAAAAAATCAGTCTCTGACTGGTTGGCGACCCCGGACATAGAAACAAACCCTTTCTGTCAAACTGTTCTTGAAGGAATTCCAGCACTAAACCAACTGGGCAGTTAAATGTTTCAGATTGTTCACACAATGTAGTGAACAGGTGCCACCTAGTGACATACGACATCCTCTTGGAGGGAGCTTTGGATTGAAGAATGGTCTCTATCACCTCGGAGGAGAGACCAGCAGCTAAGAGCTGCACCCCCTCAGGGGTCACAGCCATAGCCTCCACAGCTCTGGGCAGGGGTGAATTATTGTACCCCCTGCCCAACATGGAAGATCCCTCCTGGGAGACCTCCATGGCCTGCAAACCACGGCTGGGCCACCAGGAGACAGACTTTTGACAGAACTTCTGAGAGCAGCACAACAGGGGGAAAGGCGTACAGGCTCGGCCTCGGCCCTAAAGGGGCTGGGAGTGTTAGGAAAAAAAACAGAGGGGGCAGTGTAATGTCTCTTGAGTCACAAACAAGTCCACCTGAGCTCTGTGAAATTGTTCAAATATTTGCTCCACCACCTTGGGGTAGAGCCACTATTCCCCTGACTTCGGCCCTTTTCTCAGGAGGGCGTCTGCTTCCTGGTTTAAGCGGTCTGAGATACACGCTGCTTTCAAGAAGAGCAGCTAACCTCGGGCCCACAGGAGGATCTGCCATGCCAGCTTGTACAGGGGGTGAGATTGCAGACAGACACATGGTGGCCTCCAAGGTCTGGGAGAAAATGCCTCATAGCTTAAAACACTGCCAGCATCTCAAGGCAGTTTATGTGCCACATTCGATGAGACCTCCACCAGAGACCTTGAGCGGAGCTCATGGCAGCTGTAAAACCCAGAGGTCAGGAACTTTTGGCAAAAGTGCTCTGATTGAAGATGGCGTTACTCAGATCCATCATCTCACAGGGCTTTTGCCTTGAGCCCACCCCGCAAACATCCCAAACCATCTAGAGACATACCAGTGCCAATTGGATCCCACTTCATGTGGAGTTTGGACACTGGACCTCCTTGAGTGTTTAAAGGATCTGGCATGGAGAAGCTGGTGTTGGATCTGATGATTGCAAATGTTGAGCTATTTTATGAGTTGCTCAGTAGCTCGTAATTTTATAACCAGAAATCCAGTGCACATTTTATTTCTCACTCACCAGTCTCACTCACCTGTCGACAAACAGGCCAGACAGCATTAGCGGGGCATCCAGGAGGAGAGCCCTATACCTGTCAGAAAGATTCAACAGGGTGAGAAAAATATGCCTCTTAGTGGAGACGGGGGTGGCCATGGACTGGCCAATGGCCTTAGCGATCCTTAGCGCTTGTCCAGCTTACTAGATGGACGAGCCTTCTGCTGATCGGCCGGCCAGTCGAATTCAAGCTTGGCAACAGCACAGATCACCACCTCTAAGAGCTGGGCAGGTTAGCTAGGCAAAAGGGAATGCCAACCGGAGGCAGATAGTTAATGTTTTCCTTATTTCTTCCTCAGTGTCCTTCACCATGAAATTCACCTCAACTTGTTCTATTTTTTCTGTAATTCCTGCTTTGGGGAAGTACTAATATCCATAAAAAATTCAAATGCTTAGCCATTTCCATACTGACCCAAAGTTTGTGCCAGCTGCTTTCTTTCAGGACATGCCTGCAAGCTGTGCTCATCTTTTTGAAGTGTTTCAGTGTGTCTGCAGACTCTGTATATATAGTAGGTTGTGTTTTGGTAATAAATTATGATGTAAAAAGATTGATGAGTCCCTTCTCTTACACTTTCATGAGCATCAGCACTGCAGCAAAAAAAATTATACATAAGCAGGGTTTTTCAAGGCCCTGGATTTAACATGCTTATAATAATGTGTTTAAAACTTTTACCATTTTTGTCTCTTATAACCTTTATGTGTCAATATTTCTGCAAAAATATCTATGATTGACCTAGTTATCCAGATATGAAAGCCTTGAGATGATGATCGAGTGCATGTGGCCAGCAGATACAGAACAATGTTATATATTTCTACATCTAAATTATTCTCAGAATGTTTTGCTGCTTGAAACGATAAATAAATGTCTATGCATCCAGATTTCTGGGACAGTGGTTCTCCTGTTCATGTGGGTGTCCACAGAGTAAGCTTAAAATATTTTTGTCTGTCTTAAAAAGGCACAAGGCTCAACTTTGTGCTGTCATCAATCCCACATGAATGTCTCTGCAAACAAACAGAAATTGATTTGTTTGTTCCAGCATGGATGAATTTGAGTGACAGTCTCTTTTAGTGTCTATGAATGGCGTAGACACATCTGAGGAGTGTGTGCGGGTGTGTGTGTGTCAAATAATAGACCAATCTCTTTAAATGTTAAGTGGTCAGCCTTACCTCATTACCATCCCTCTCAGCCATCTGAGACACCAGACCACTCACCTGAACAGACACCACTTTCAGGTCATTCAGAAATTTGTTTTGTTGCAGAACCGACTACCACTGTTTATTTAGTAAAATTGTCTTAGTCAAAATGCCATTGTGCATATGCATCACTGATTTGATTACTTATTATCCATATAATTTATACCACTGGCAGGTGAAGTCAATAACATTGATTCTTGTGACAGAGGCACCTGTAAAGCGGTGGGATATATTAAGCAAAAAGTTAAGTCAATTCACAAAGTTGATTTGGGTAAGAAAATAATGGGTATGAAAAAGGATCTGAATCCACTTTGGCAAGGTTTAAATTGTGATTGCTAGACAACTGGGTCAACGCACTGACAGTGACGGAAGTCTTGTGGGGGGGTTTCTGGTATGCAGTAGTTAGTAGCTGAAAAAATAATAATAACAATAATACAACAGAGAAAAAACAGCAAACCAGTGACAGGATAATGTGTGCCCAATACTGACATAAGTGCAATGCAGCATGAATGCTAGCCTGTCTTGATCAGTACCACAGAAAAGGTACTATAGTCTAAATTGCTGATAATGCTGGCTGTAATAGAATGGTTTCAGTGCACACGGTTCATCACAGCTTGTTTAATAAAAGCAGACCTGTCAGAGTGCCCTTGCTGACTCTTGTCTTGAAAGCACCTACAATGGGCACATGAGCATCAGAATGAGAATGAAAGATAATGGACTGTTGTTATAGAGATGACACCAGGATGCAAGTAAAGAAGCCAAGCTGAAAACCACAGCACTTCCTCAGGGGTCTTATGGAGCCTATGTCTTGATTTGTCAGTTGTTTTGTTTGAAACCTACACAATATTAGGCAGTTGATTTAAATTTTCAAGCAACATGTTAACAAGCCTGTATGACATAAACTGAACATTTCTACACTTGTAAACATCATAAATGTCAGACGAGCACTGAATTTTACCATAAATGTCAGAGGCAGATTTATTCCCTCTGTTTTTCTTCCTCTAACAGTTTTGTTTATCATTCACCATGCTTCAGACGTTGTTTACCTATTCTCGGACTGCTGCTCATATAACGTTGCAGTAAAAGTAATTATAATTAATTCATTTGTGGGATGTAACATATCACACACACATTATATTGATGTCAATGGTTCAGTTGTGTTCCTGATATGATTACTACATAGGCATTCTTTAAATAACAGGATGTGGTCATGGGCTAATCCTGTCATCAGAACCAAAAGTCTTAGTTTAAGAAACTTATTATAGCCAGAATTGTGGAAAGTGATGCACAATCTTCTCCGAAAGCTTGTAAATCCTTGTGGTTTGTTCTGAATCAGATGGGAAACAAGGATGAAAAATAACCCTGATTTATTTCCCTATATTAGATGCAGGAAGATAACAATATATTTAGTCATTTGCTGCATTTACCTTGACAGTGATCAGCTAGCAGACTATTTATCTGGCACAATGCTTTTAGTCAGCATGTTTTACATAGTTTGGAAAGTTTATCAACTATAACATGGTGCTGAATAAAAAAAAAAAAAGAAGCTGCTAAGGCTGTAGCTGGCTAATAATTGTAGGTGAAAAGACAACTCTCTTAATATTATTGGATGATTATTACAGTGATACCACATTTTCGCCTAGAAATTGATGGGTGCATGTGGCCATGTATAGGGCAGATTGTTCTCTTGTTTTTTATTGCTGGCACCACCAAAGGATGACTGAGCAGATGGCTTGCAGTAAAAACATGACAGACACTATGCCCTTGGCTGAGCCAGCTCATATACACATGCGGTTACAAAAAAACAAGGTAGACTGGACAAAGGGGGCTTGTAGATGATGTCTATTTACACATCTTGTTTTAGTGAGCTGTGTGCCTGACTTTATCTGATACAGTACAATAAACATTTCAGTTCTAAAACCATATTTTCCTTTGACATCTTGTTTTGTGTCAAAAGGCAAGTCAACACAAATTCACTTCAATGTAAGTTTTCATACTTTCACATGTCCAGTACATACCCACCATCTTTTCCATCCCTGGTGGCATCTTCCTTGTAAAGCTTCTAACCTATAGGGCAGAGGGCAAAATAATAGTAAAACAGCGGTCAGTATTAAAGACATCCTTCTAAACAGAACAATGATCTCCGGAAGCCGATTAACTGTGGAGTAATTAACATTGGCTGAGAGGCATGTGACCAGTCCTTCCGTTACAGATAAAGCGCATTAGACACCCAACAAACAAAGTCAAATCTTCCTAAAGTCTCTTAAGCGTTTGGCATAAATCAAAAGATTATGCCATATGAGTATCAAAAATAAAATGCACTTCGGAATAATAATTTTTATAGTACATTGGTATGTGAAGCAGGAGCTGATTAAATATTTCTATTAAATGATCTTTATTAGTTGACCATTAGTTGACCTTTTTTGTTTTAGAAAGGAGTTGAGAACGCTGGGTTACTGTTCTGTCTGTATAACATTTTAGATTTTGCTTTTAATGTTTGGTCTCTAAGTACAGCATTCTTAAATAGATTTAAGTAATGAGACAACAGAAGGTTCTTTCTATCCATAGCCAGATTTGTGCCAGGCTCAATGGGGACTTGGCAGTGTTTAAGAGTGTGTGCAGGTGGGTGAACAACCTGCTTTCAGTCCAGCATTCTAATTTTTCATATGATTTAGCCATTTCATCACAAAACCCCACAAGAAAGCCTGTGCATATTTCCATTAGGCCAGGCTTTGAGTCTGTCTCAAAATAGCAAAAGTCATTTGGATTCTACAGGGCTGTTTTTAGGCTGTTTAGACACCACGACCTCACCTGGCTCTTTAAAGCTTCTTAAATCCTACACACTTACTATGTTATCCAGGACAACACAATCATGGATAAGATGGTACAGGTGACCTCTGAGTAGTGTGAATTGCATTTTTGTTCTTCCATTGTGTCATAAGCCTCTACCTTGAAAAAGCCTTTAGAATTTCTTGGAAATGCACTGGATAGTAGCTGTAGTAATATATTTGTTGACATCACTTAATTTGAACAATGTTGGTGTAATTTCTCTGTCCAGAAGGAAAATATATATTCATATATATTTGTTTAAGACAAATATATATGTAAAAGGTTTATTTATATTAAAAGTTTTACAGAGCCAAACTTCTTAGTTTGCCTCCATTTATATTTTAAATGACCTCTGTGCTGTTTTTTTCTTTAATAACCCACCCTGCTATTTTTCTTCTAATTTCTGTCACCCACCCACTAGTTAGTTCAAGCTCTATTACATGACAGCTACTAAATGTGGAATGAGTGTTTTAACATGTACTGCCTCCAAATCAAATACAGCCACACGTCTTTTTCTATTGTAATCACACCAAAGGGACAGCAATAACTGCCCATTGCATAGAACTGATCTTACAAACATGATTGTTAAGTGTTGCTTTGGTTAACAGGGAGAACAGTAATACAATCCTACGCTGTCAGAAAGCAAAATCAAACATGTGGCCTTAAAATGCTGGCAACTGATAGCTGTCACAGTGTTGGGATTTAGACTACCATCTAATGAATGCTCTTCTATTGTGTTTCTTGGGAAATGTTTAAATCTTGCAGATCTTCTGAGACACACTTTTAACTGTGTCTGAGTAATATTAATGAAAATCTGCCCATAAACTAGACAAAAAAAAAAGATAATAATAACTGTGGATCTAATAATTAGATCACAGTAAACATGAAAATTGTTGTCAATTGCAATATTATGTGGTATAACAGTAAAAATATTTTAAAAGACAGAAACAAACTTTAATGAACAGTGCAACAACTTGATCAGATTTCGAGCCATTAAAATGCTTCTGGTCATCAGAAGAACTGAAACACCACTGTCAGGATGACCTACTGGTTTGACTGATGAAACAATGAGCAATGTTTTTACCATGTCTGATTATGAACTCTTGCTAATAAGGGCATGCTCTGCAAGATTCTTTAGTTGTCAGTTGATTCAAGAGTTGTTAGTTGCTTATGGAATTGCTTCTCAAAGGTTTTGTACCCTGTATCCAAGGGTAGTGCAAATCAGTAGGACAGAACTAGTGTGGGATGACTTAAAGGCTTGCCATAGGCACATGGAAGCTGGCAGGAACACAGCTCTACCCATATGCTGCTGTGTCTGGAGTTGAAAGTGGAGGATCAAATGGTAGGTATTTAATAACCTCAAAGATTTTTTTGGACACAGCTGTAAACCTAAACAAGTTTTTGGAGTGTATCTGTGGGTAATTTCTGTTATTGTTGCTGTATATACTTTGAAGTACATAATGATGTCTGTGCTTTGATGACATAACCCCCTACAGGTTTTCTATGCCTAAAGTGCAAATATTTCATGGATGATTGGGACAAGCTACAGCTCAGTCACCTGAGCTCCCTGGCTCATGCTCTCAATAATATGATGGGGTTTGGTTAGACTGGGCTCTGAGGCAAATTTGCCAGGTGTGTGGTGCAGAAAATTGGTACCTTAAGCCAGAGAACGTCAGTCAGACACAGTTTTGCTTTTGTATTAAAAATTTTATTCAAAATGCAGTAAACAAAACAATGTCCATCTTCCAACAGTAATGTAGTGTACTTATTAGAGTGGCACAATGAGTACCAGACATGATGTGGAAAATAGTACCTATTTTCAATACTAGAGAAAAGTCCACATGGTCAAAAGACTAGTTATGTGCAAGGACGTTATGCTCACAATGAAAAACTGACTCCTGACAAATGTGAGTAAAAGCAGATTTTCATAAATAATATGTTCAGTATAAAATAGAAACACATTCAAATGGTCAAATGGAATGAAAAGAGACTATGTCCAGCTATGAAGGAAAAAACACCGTTCTTCTTACTGTAGTCACAAGCTGCTATGTAAATAGTTCATACTAAATTAATACCAAACACATAGGCAAGATGTGGAAAAAGCAACAGCGTATCTAGAACATTTAAGGCAAATACTGTCATATATGTACAGTAATATGTAATATGTAACTGAATATTTCAGTCAGATAAACCGGCACATGATTAATTCATGGGTAATAAATTCTAAATATTTTACTCATGTTGACAGCTTGTAGCCTGCAAAAAATGTAATAAGTAGTTTACACAGTTGCAGAGGCGTAGGCATGCAGAGACTAGGTAACAGTTAAGCAATAAACATATTTTGCATAGCCTTGGAGAAAACAGCTCAAATATACGTACAATTCATCATTCTGTCAGAAAAGAGAAGAGGGAGCAGGCACTACAGCCCTGAAAAAAAAATCAGAAAATATTTCCTACTAGAGCTATTAAACAAGACTGCATTTTTTTTCTATACAAATAATCACTTCCAAATTTGTGTATCAGTGCCTCTCTTTATCTCTGTCAAGTTTTTCTTGCTGCAGTCGGTGGCATTCTATAATGCAATGTATATTAATCTTTGTAGAAAGAAAGAAAGAAAGAAAGAAAGAAAGAAAGAAAGAAAGAAAGAAAGAAAGAAAAAATAAAGTAAGAAAAAAAAGTGTATTTGTTCCAGTGAGCTCTTCTACAGTACAGGATTCTGGTAGCATGATATAGCTATTTGTGCCGTTATGTCATTTAACGCATACCATTAGGGACCAAACAGAACACATTTGGCATCTTGTACAGTATATCACATGCTGGTATCTACTGGTTTCTACACTGGCTTCTGTAGTTTAACAATCATAATTAAATGATGTTTACAAGCACGTTATGTACTAGAAACCATTATGTAAAATTGTATACGTTTTTTGTATTAGTAGAGAAAACCATTAACATTTTCGTGACGGTTTTATTTGTTTTTTTACATACCATAATTAGAAAATAGATTGATTGTTAAAATTATGTTGTACTATGGGTAACTCTGAACCTCAAACCTAGACTGCTGTAAGCTAGATATAAAAGAGGATACATGGCTGTGTAATATCAATAAACCCCTATCAATTTTATGTATGTACCTGAATTTAAATAATCAGTGTTGGTATTATGTTGGTCCTTTTTCTTTAATGGATGTGTTTGGGTACAGCTAATAAATCACACCCTGTATTATAATACCCAAGAGAGACAACAGTCCCTCCTCTATTCATTTCTCTTAATTATTCTGTGTACTTTTGCATGACTACCCTCATTAGTACCACTCACGACAGGTAGGTGTGGTCAGAATGACTGGCTGCTGTGTATTGCTTCTAATCCAAGGGCCTCATGTGGATGGAGGAAGTGAGGTAATGGTGAAAAGGAGTACATTCTGTAGAGGTTGTAAGGTCAGCAGCACAAGCTGGCGAATAGTGGACACAGTATCTATTTTAGAAAAACTAATGTTCAGCAAAGCACAAAGGTGTATCAGGTGACATATCAAAGACAACATAATACACTATCTCTAATACCTAAACAATAATCTCTGATTGTCTATTAAAGAAAATATGATCCATCATAAACCTGTTTTTATCTCAAATCACAAATTAATAAAAAAATCAACATATTTAAACCCAAGATAAAACAACAAAAATGTTTGTACCGTCATTGATTTCTGTTTTATGATTAATGATACCTTACAGAATGTTTAAAAAAGAAAGTCCTTTTCCTTAATAAAGAAGTGTAAGCATGATTCACAGCAATAATGCAGCTTCTTGTATTTATTTATTGCACAGCTAATTGCCATAAATCTACTTTTATATTTAAACAAATAGAAGCATTATTACGAAGTATAATGATAAGGATAATGTAATTTTCAATATGAAGATGTGTTCCCCATTTGTTTCTGCTTGCCCTCAAGGTTTCTTGCTCTTATCATTTCCCTGAAAAAAGTTATATTTTGTCACCTCTAGCTTGAACAGTCGGAAGAAAAATTATAGATATAAACAGTGGAATAAAGTAAATGTAATGTATTTAAGTAGCTTTTTTGAGTATCTGTACTTTCCTGAAAAATTTCCATTGATGAGACTTTTACTTTAATTTCACTACATTTTAAAGTCAAATATCTTACTTTTTATTCAAACACATTTGAATTATACACTGAAATTATTTTTATTTATTAGTGAATAAAAACTTAGCTCTGTTTTGATAGTCGCTTGGTAGTATCTTCTTAACACGAACATACAATTCAGCAACAGTTCAACAGCAAGCAGAACATTTTGAGAGAAATAAATGATGAAAGAAAATCCTGACTTGTTGAAAAGATAATTTTTAATAGATATCAATCAGTGTTTCAACATAATTTCATTAATAGATCGGTGTGCTAAGAGTAACATAATCATCTTTTCACATAAATTCACAGTTAATTTAACAAGAAAATTATAATAGCAACATTATAGCCCTAATAAATAAGGGTTAGGGTTAGTGTATAGATTTGAAGGCAAATACTTTTTAAAGTTAAAATAAAGCACTTTTACTGGAATCTTTTTTCAAGGGTATCTCTATTTTATCTTAAGTACATGGTTTGTGTACTTCACCCACCACTATATATATATATATATATATTATTTGTATGATACAGCTGCAAATAAGTATTTGAACACCTGTCTATCAGCTAGAATTCTGACCCTCAAAGACCTGTTAGTCTGCCTTTAAAATGTCCACCTCCACTACATTTATTATCCTAAATTAGATGCACCTGTTTGAGGTCGTTAGCTGCATAAAGACACCTGTCCACCCCATACAATCAGTAAGAATCCAACTACTAACATGGCCAAGACCAAAGAGCTGTCCAAAGACACTAGAGACAAAATTGTACACCTCCACAAGGCTGGAAAGGGCTACGGGGAAATTGCCAAGCAGCTTGGTGAAAAAAGGTCCACTGTTGAAGCAATCATTAGAAAATGGAAGAAGCTAAACATGACTGTCAATCTCCCTCGGACTGGGGCTCAATGCAAGATCTCACCTCGTGGGGTCTCAATGATCCTGAAGTAGGTGAGAAATCAGCCCAGAACTACACGGGAGGAGCTGGTCAATGACCTGAATAGAGCTGGAACCACCATTTCCAAGGTTACTGTTGGTAATACACTAAGACGTCATGGTTTGAAATCATGCATGGCACGGAAGGTTCCCCTGCTTAAACCAGCACATGTCCAGGCACGTCTTAAGTTTGCCAATGGCCATTTGGATGATCCAGAGGAGACATTGGAGAAAGTCATGTGGTCAGATGAGACCAAAATAGAACTTTTGGGTCATAATTCCACTAAACGTGTTTGGAGGAAGAAGATTAGTACCATCCCAAGAACACTATCCCTACTGTGAAGCATAGGGGTGGTAGCATCATGCTTTGGTGGTGTTTTTCTGCACATGGGACAGGGCGACTGCACTGTATTAAGGAGAGGATGACCGGGGCCATGTATTGCGAGATTTTGGGGAACAACCTCCTTCCCTCAGTTAGAGATTAGAAGATGGGTCATGGCTGGGTCTTCCAACATGACAATGACTCGAAGCACACAGCCAGGATAACCAAGGAGTGGCTCTGTAAGAAGCATATCAAGGTTCTGGCGTGGCCTAGCCAGTCTCCAGACCTAAACCCAATAAAGAATCTTTGGAGGGAGTTGAAACTCTGTGTTTCTCAGCGACAGGCCAGAAACCTGACTGATCTAGAGAATATCTGTGTGGAGGAGTGGGCCAAAATCCCTCCTGCAGTGTGTGCAAACCTGGTGAAAAACTACAGGAAACGTTTGACCTCTGTAATTGCAAACAAAAGGCTACTGTACCAAATATTACATTGACTTTCTCAGGTGTCCATACATCATACATCATGATCATACAAATGGTCATTGGCAAACGTAAGACGTGCCTGGACATGTGCTGGTTTAAGCAGGGGAATCTTCCGTGCCATGCATGATTTCAAACCATGACGTCTTAGTGTATTACCAACAGTAACCTTGGAAATGGTGGTCCCAGCTTTTTTGTCTCTAGTGTCTTTGAACAGCTCTTTGGTCTTGGCCATGTTAGTAGTTGGATTCTTACTGATTGTATGGGGTGGACAGGTGTCTTTATGCAGCTAACGACCTCAAACAGGTGCCTCTAATTTAGGATAATAAATGTAGTGGAGGTGGACATTTTAAAGGCAGACTAACAGGTCTTTGAGGGTCAGAATTCGATAGACCATTTGTATGATAGACAGGTGTTCAAATACTTATTTGCAGCTGTATCATACAAATAAATAGTTTAAAAATCATATTGTGATTTCTGGATTTTTATTTTTAGATTATGTCTCTCACAGTGGACATCACAGTCTCTCACAGTGGACATCAGTGGCACCTACGATGATAATTTCAGACCCCTCCATGACATGCAGGGTGTTCAAATATTTATTTGCCTCACTGTATATAATTGATAATTTAATAGAATTTCAGATTCTGGTTTTAATATTGGTAACTCATGTACATTGGGAACATTTCCAATATCCTGATGCTAGTTCATAGTTTCAGCATCTGAAAATGCCATAAAGCTAAAACAGGGTGAAATTAGTACAGGAATTTTTTTTTTTAATAAACAAGTGCTAATTAGTAATAGAGTTTTGTGAACTTTGGTATAAGATACCCAGTGACTCAGCCATTCGGACAGTAGGAGGAAGTTTATTACACCAGCTAGTTGCCAGGAAAGAGAAGAATCTTGAAGAATATCTTCCTTGTACCTTAGGATTGTGGGTTGAGTCGTGTCATGCTCAAAGCTTAAAGGAAATGTGTTGAAGTCCAAGGTGTCATAAGTACCTTCAGGTAGGTGCAGAATTGTCTGTTTTTGGCTTTCTAGATGAGCATCGCTGTTTTGAATATGTTTTCAGCAGCTACAGAAAGCCAATAGAGTGATTTTTTTTTTTTAACTTCCAACACCTACATATCTGTCTTTCTCGATATGCCCACTTATTGTGGCATTAGTCATCACATCATTGGTTGTCTTTCTACGGTGGAGAAAAGTATCTTGTATACAAAATACAAGGCTAAAAGGAACTTCTTGCATAGATTGCAAAGAGGATGTGCAAAGAGAGTAAAGATTCTGCAAGCAAATATGTGGATGCTTCATTGTCTAAAGTTATCGTTGTACAAATCCAGCAAACAATGCTGTTGTTGATTACCATACCATTAAAGTTTGCCCATTAGTATACCCAGTCTGCATCAGGTAATGCGTTGTTGACATGATATTGATTAGTAAACAAATATTTCCAGGTTATTTCCAGACCTTATTTGGAAAGCCTGCATATTTCATATCCTTATGAAATTCTCTCTCATGTATACTATCACCAGTTGGTCTGTGGTTGCTAGCATGTTTAAGTGATTTACACTCATGTCATATGCTCCTCTGAATTAGCTGGATAACAATAAGTATAGTTTTTTACTTAATTTATTTTTCGGTCTCCACAGTTGCAAAATACTACTAAAAACATCTAATGTTTACAGCCATTCAAGTTCTACATATATACAATATGTCAGTAAAAAGACTGTGAAGACTGTGGGGACCTCAGGGTCTAGAGTGTGCAAGTGGCATTCCTGTCAGTAGCTGTAGTAATTAAAAGTTGTCTGCATTTAGCCTACACAATTACATTAAGCTTTACTTTTTGACATATTTATCAATGTGTTGATAATTGAGCATAAATGCCCATTGGAATGTCATTGATACTGTAATACATTAAACAAAAGAAAGAAGTATAAGAAGAAGATTAAAAAATATTATAAATTATATATAATAAATGGATAGGCTGTAACTTACCTGAATATAATCACAATGTCATAAATGTTGACTCCATAGGCACTTGAAGAGAGTGTGCAGAGAACAAGGGGTGAGCCTGAGCAAAGATTTGAAAAAAGAAATTGCCTTTTTTATGTATGTGAGGTGTAATAGATCTTTGCTGCACTGCAAATAAGATTTATCCCAAATGTATTAAGCAAATACAAGCTATAGAGTCTGGGAGAGAACTATTATAGACTTGCATAAGAAATATATAAAAATATTGGAGACATGTGTGGAGATTTGTGGCTTATTAGATGCAATAAAATAAAGGTTATTGGTGTCAGGGCAGTGACCACGCGTAGGAAACAGGAGGAACTCAATCATCAGAAACAAAACCAGAGTCTGGGAGAGTACTAACCGTAATGGGGGGATAATGCTGTATGCAGATATAATCCGTATAGCTAGTATAATCCGGAGGGCGGATATGACCTGTAAAGCGAGTACACTCTGTACAGCGAGTACAATCCGTAAAGCAGGTATAATCCGTAACGCAAATGTAATCCTTTGACTTGGAACAAAGAGCATAAACCAGCCACGAATGCTGTTGGTCTGGAATCCGGTAGATCACTAACATGACAAAGTAGATCCAACTGCAAGTAAGGTCTGAATGGGCACTTATATAGGGGCCAGGTAATGTCGGCAATTAGCGCTGAAAGAGAGCCTCGGAGAGAGGCGTGGCAGAAGGATCCCTGCCCTCGGTGGAGAACAGAGGCTGAGCGATGTCCTCGGCAGAGATCAGAGGCAGAGCGACAGCCTTCGGCAAAGATCAGAGGCAGAGCGATACCCTCAGCAAAGATCTGAGGCTGAAGACACCCCCTGAGGTGGTTCGGAGCTGACTCTGGGGTGCGACAGTGCCCTTGGTAGGACACAGGAACGCAGTGACGTCTTTGGCAGGACTCTGGGGCGTGATGGCGCCCTCTATGGGTGTCCAAGGCGCAACAATGCCCCCTATGGCGCTTTCAGAGGTACTGTAAAGCGCGACGGCGCCTGCTGAGAGACTTTGAAGCACTGCGTTGCCTACAAAGAGACTTGGGGCTGCGACGTAGCCTTTAGTAAGACTTTGGAGCACGACAGCGCCTTCTGAGGAATCTTGAAGCATGATGGCGCCTTTGGTGAGACCTGGGACCATGACATCACTGGTAGGTCACTAACATGACAAAGTAGATCCGACAGTGAGTGAGGTAGGAATGACCAGGTAATGTGGGGCCAGGTAATGTGGAACAGGTGATTTGCACTGGGAGAGGCTGAGAAGGGAGGGAGGCGTGGCAGGAGGATCATACTGACAATGTGCAATGTTTTGCTTTTGTTTTAGGTTTAATCATACAGTCACTGTAATAGCCATTAAGCTGCAAGAGCAGCTGAAGAGGTCGCAACATAAATGGAAGTTGATTGAAAAACTCAGATACTGTTCTTAAACAAATGAATTTCCTCAAACACAACCTAAAGTATTTTTATTTTTTTTTGTTACTATGCTAAACTATTTTTTTGTTTTGTTTTTATGTATAGTCTCTTCTTCTTAATCTTTCTTCCTCTCCTATTGGGGGTCGCCACAGTGGATCATCCTTCTAAATACCTATGTTCTCTACATCTGCCTCTTTCACCCCAACCACCCTCATGTCTTCCCTTAGCACATCCATAAACCTCCTCTTTACCTTCCTCTTTTCCCTCATCCTGGTGGCTCCATCTCTTATACGTTGCCGTTTTCTGCTGTCTCTGTAGATGTCTTCCTCCTCTCTTTCTCCTCCTTCGGCCAACAGTAGCCCAATTTCTACCGCTACCCTGTTGGCTAACAATATCTGTGGCAATCGTTGGCAACCCGGGCTTCGACCGGTATGAAATTCTAATTCCTGATACGCATATTTGATTCGGCAAATGCTTTACGCTGGATGCTCTTCCTAACACAACCCTCCCCATTTATCCGGGTGTTTGAGACCGGCTCTAAGAGTGCACTGGCTTGTGCAACCCTAAATGGCTGGGTTTTTTTTTTTTTTCATATAGTCTATAAAGTCTATACTGTAGATGAATTTTACTAGGAGAATGCCTTTTACCATGTACTATTTTTTCCTGTAATAGGAAATTTAAAATAGAAAAGTTCTACAAAATGTGACCAAATGTTTCAATTTTGCAAATATGATATACCTTTTATTAAGCAGTTGTATTATCCCAGCTCTGCTGACTTACCTGACAGGTTTTTTTATATATATATATATTATTGGAAGTAAATATATATCTGGGAATTCAAAATAGTATTTTGTTATTTAATGTAATATAAGTATGAATGTGCGTAACATGCTTAGCCCAGCCAGCAAGCCAAACTTTACCCAACTAAAAATGCCACACTTTTGGCAGCCTCACCAGAGCATTAAAACTTGGACATCTTTCCTGCTCATTATATGATTTATAAATGACTCACCATTACATCATTTCCCTGTGCAGTACTGGACTTACTTATGTGGTCTCTCTACATTATGTTTTCTTCACAGTACAGTTGAGTAAAGAGTAGTTTATTGATATCCAGGGAAAGATTTGGTATCACAACAGTCACAAATACACAAGAGCCACATATATATTCCTGTGTCAGTTCTTGTTTTCAGATGGAGTGTTTTGCTCAGCTTTTTATTTTTATTTCTGTTGCTGGATTTTATCTGGTTTGTTCTGGTAACTTACTGTTTTTGTTCCTTTAGGCTATGACAGTTTATGCTCCTGTTGTTATTTTTTTTGTTTGTGTTTTGGGTTTTTTGTTGTTAATTATTGTTAATTGTTAATGAAACTGCTAAATTGTAATTTCTATCAGCTTTTGCTTTTTATTGCAATACTTCAATTTGTGCTGTTAGACATTTTTTTTGTCATTGTGCAAGGTTTTAAAAAATATCATGCACTAATATATCCAGATACATGTGGTATTCCACATAGATCTATTATTGTTCGAGCATATAAAAATGATAATTGATAATCCACATTATAATTTATATGCTCCTATTGTTCTTTTATTGTCATATAACTTTAGTCACTAAATATAGTACCCTTTTAGCATCAATCCTTCCTTTCCCCTTCCAAATGTTTAACTTAGAGGCAAGACAAATACTCATGATTGAAAACTGCATTTAAGCAATTCTCTGTGTCTTGCATTTGCTGGTATCAGTCTTTCCAATTTCTCCCTGTCAAATATAGAAGTTATTTTTGACCCCACTTTCTTTTCTGCCTCGTATAGACTCTATAACAAAAACTGTCTTTTGTATCCCTGCAGTCATCCATATCCATCTCACTCTCAGCCTTCATGACATTAAAACCCTTATTCATGCCTTTTTGACATCCAGTATTCATTATAGCATTCCCCCTTTTGGTTAGTCTGTCTATCAAAATTCCAGACAAAATACAGTATGTTCAGACCTCTGGTGTTGATATTTCCTGCCCACACTAAAAAGCTGCTCACCAGCTACAGTGAGTGCACATGCAATCTCACATGCAGTTCAAAATATTTATTTCCAAAGAGAGTCCTCCACCCAAGAATGTCTGGTAAGCAAGCCCTATTTTTTACATATGCAAACATTTTTCTTTTTGTATTTATATATCTTAAAATATGCATAGCTTTTTGCATTATACTACAGTATTTAACAGATAATAATTAGTCAAAGAGATTTTTTGTACTGTAGAATGCAATATTCAAAGAAGCTTTGATAGAAAAAGCACAAATATGTCAATAAAAGTGTACACTATATGACTAATGTTTTGTGGACACCTGACATTTACACTTGTACATTTTGAACAGTGCATTCCAGATTTTAGTTAGTCAGGTGCAAATGTTGGGGCATGTAGGCAATCTAAATTAGGTCAGGGATGTGTGCCAGGTAGGTTCTTCCACACCAACTTTGGCAAAATCTCAAAGGACCGCTTGTTATGAACACTGTCATGGACTGGCTATTTTATGGGTTTTAAGTCTATGAATTCTAAAATAGCTACTGTGCTTTAATGCTTTCTTAAAATTTCCTAGTTCCTGTAAACACGCCTTCACCCTGAATCCTAATCATTATTACTGTTATTGTGTATGCCATTTGATTCGAACATTCAAAAGTATCATATGCAAAGGTTTCCCTTAACACTGCATATTTATCAGGCAAATGCTGCCCATTGTAGGTAATATGGCATTTGACTTGCATACTGCCTTGGCCCAAATAGCTTTATAGGGGATTATTAGTGCTTTAAATTGGTGCCAGCTTAAAGGGTATTTAGAATGAATAGTCTAATTAGAATATGCATGTAGAGAAACAAATATTATGTACCAGGCTCCACTCAGCTAGATAATTGTAACTACAAATATGTATTCCAAGCCATAGCCATCAAAACATTTTGTTTTTAACTATTATTTATGTGTTGTCACAGTTTTTCCCTCAGGCCTATTGTTCTGAATATCATCAGCAAGAAACAGTTCAGTAAAAAAGAGACCATATAGGTATTGACTCTCTTGGCTTAATTCTAAAAAATCATGTGAGTGGGTTGGATGGTGTATCATTCCTGCGTCATTGCCACCCCTTCTAATGTATTGACTACTGTGTTGGTGTTTCTCCTGGAAGGTGAAAATTTATAAGCTACTAGGAGACAGATAAAAAAAAAAAAAATGATTTTCACATTTGAAAGGGGGTTGCACAAGATTTGTATTCTCTATTGCTGTTAAATATTTGGGTAGGTGGAATCAAATAAATTACTTAACAGTACCATGAAACTAGACCAACTGTCTATTTTTCCTTTCAGAAGAAAACACTTAGTGGAAAATACACTATATGGGCAAAAGTATGGGGACACCTGACTGTTCCAGCCATATGTGGTTCTTCTCCAAACAGTTATCACAAATTGTGGACACACAATTAGGACACAAAATTATGATGCCTCTGACTGCGGTTGCATTTAATTTTTACCCTCACAGATCCAAACCTGTTTTAGCATGGCAATTACCTTATGCACAATGCCAGATTCTGGTTGGAGTGGCGGATCCCATATAGACTGCTATAAAGCTGTGACCTCATCCCTATTGAACACCGTTTGGATAATTGGTATGCTGATTGCACTTTAGGCCTCCTCGCTCTACATCAGAAATTGGGGGGTTTTTTTTGGCCTTGTGGTTGAATGATCAGAAATCTTCACAAGCACACTCTAAAATCTAGTGGAAAGTCTTCCCAGAAGTGTCAAGGGTATCATAATAGCAAATGGGGACTAAATGTGCAATAGGTTGTTTAAAAAGTACATAGAGTACGAATCTTAAGACTGGGTGTCCATAAACCTTTTAGTCCAAATAGAGTATTTTGTTTCTTGCCTCATTAAATGCCCAAAATATTTTGGAAGGTGATGTGGCAATGGTACGTATACTAAGAGAAAACAGATCATGCTGTCCCTCAGTAACAGGTCTGCATTACAAGCAGAGGTTTTAATATTTAATTTTCTGTATTCAGTAAAGGCACTGAGACAGTTGAGCATCAGTAGGCTTTAAATGCTGAAGAATAAAAGAAACAATGCAATCGTATAAAGGCCAAGTGAATAAACTTGTATTTAATTTGAAACACGAAAAGTCAAAAGTCAGGGAATATTTTGTTTATCTACTTATAGATATCGATTTTTATGTTCAAAACCTTTCCAGAGAGACTCTAGGTCTCGAGATATATAAAGCTCAAGCTTATCCTGGTATTTTAGGTAAAGGCCAATTTAACTGACAGAATTTAAACTGAGAATATAGCATGATGCAATGTTATGTTTTCACTATCTGTATGTACAGAGGTATGACTACAGATAAAACAGGATCCCTGACAGCAGGCATGTTTGGGCAGGATGCTCACAAGAGGCATGAAATATTCCTAGTAAGTGCAGACTTGTACCAAACTGAATTGGATATTTAGGGAAAGATTACAATATTATTATATTATAAGCTACAGTAGTATAAATACATATAGTAAAATGGTGTGGCCAATTGAACACTGGCCAATCACAAGTGTCTTTGATTTCATGTATGCTTAAGAAGACAGGAAAAGCATGAAAAATGAAAGAGTCCGCTAATTGTTCTTATATAATAAATTCTGTATATAACACATTGTGACAGTATTTTGGTTCAGACTATTACATTCTGACTGTGATGTTATTAATTTGAAAACTGTTCCAATTTTGTACATTTGTAATACGGGCCGTTTGTAAATGTTTTGGAACAGATACAAAAAATAGAACGTAGACAGTCACAAATCCAAAGTGAATACAGTACATATTTTTGTCCTAATACGATTGCCTTGCTTAGAGTCAAGATTTAAAAATTATTGGAAGAGAATTCATCATTCATCTTTGGTAGCTACTTTATCCTGATCAGGGTTGTGGTGGATCCAGAGCTGGGAGAATAGTCAAGGCGATTAACAAAAGATTATGTGTCTGGCTATGTGCAAGTAATACAGAAAGAATCAGTGGCACTTTGAACTAGAGTAAAGACGTTTTTTCTCCTCCTTAATACACCTTAAGACTTTTTTTTTTAAGAAAATTCATGCATGAGCTTCTTTATCAACATATTTTGGTGTAAGACTGTAAAGACCCCAATACAATGAGTGTTCATGTCAACAGAAAGTAACAAGAACACAAATAAGAGCAGTGAAGGAATCCCTATTTGTTATGTGTATACCCTTTAATTTAAAAGAAGACTGGATGTGACATTAGTAAAACACAAGGCATTTCTTTCTTCTGATGAATATAAAAATTGTATGTTTTAATTACTTTAAATACAGAGTTTAAAATCAGATCACTGTGCTACTTTACTGTAAGCAGAGGATAAAGTTTGCACTCATTTTTCTGAGAAATTTTTACATACTGTAGGTACCAATGTGCAGTCATGAGTCGCAAGAATTTGTGAGTGTTTGCTGTTTCACTGCTGGAAGAAAGTATACTATTTATAACAAGTTAGTAATCTGGCAAACCAGTGTAGATTTATTCATTGCTAGAGACTCAAAGCACTTTTATACTCTGCACTCTGGATAAAGACGTCTGCTAAATGCCGCGAATGTAAATGTAAATGTGAACAATATAACGCTACTGATGCACAAGACTGAATTGGGAGATAAACCTGTGTTGTAAAGAGACGTGTGCTAGAGGGGTCTCCTTTCTGCATTGTAACTGAGAAATACATGGTTAAAATTTTAATTTTACTGTATTTGAATTCCCTTAGAATATTTTTTCTTCTTCTATCTAATATATCTTCTACTTCTTCTTCTTCTTTCGGCTGCTCCCATTAGGGGTCGCCACAGCGGATCATCCGTCTCCATAACACTCTGTCCTCTACATCTTCCCTTTCACACCAACTATCTGCATCTCTTCCCTCACCACATCCATGAACCTCCTCCTTGGCCTTGTTCTTTTCCTCCTACCTGGTGGCTCCATCCTCAGCATTCTTCTACCAATATAATTTATGTCCCTCCTCTGCACATTTCCAAACCATCTCAATCTCACCTCCCTCACCTTGTCACCAAAACATCCTACATGCGCTGTCCCTCTAATAAACTCATTTCTTATCTTGTCCAACCTCCCAACGAAAACCTCAACATCTTCAGTTCTGCTACCTCCAGCTTCACCTCCTGTCTTCTATTTAATGCCTTTGTCTCTAAACCATACAACATCGCAGGTCTCACCACAGTCCTATAAACTTTCCCTTTCATTCTTGCAGATACCCTTCCATCACAAATCACTCCTGTCACTCTTCTCCACCCACTCCACCCTGCCTGCACTCTTTTCTTCACTTCTCTAACACACTCTTCATTACTTTGCACTGTTGACCCCAGGTACCTGAACTTGCTTGCTTTCTTTCTTACTTTCTTGCTTTCTTTCATGCTTTCCCTCTTGCTAGCTTCATTTTGCCCAACATGTTACTAGCCTGAATGTTTATAAGCTATTCAAATGTATAATGTAAAACAGATATGTTCAAATACCAATGAAAATTGCACATTTTCAAATAACACCAATATTTTTATTTCCCTCTACTTATCTAATAATTCTAACAAATTTTAATTATGTGCCTCCGATTTGTACCTGTACTCGGGTTTAATTAGAACATTATCCAACACTTCTAGAATAGAATAAAACAGTAACATATTATATTATATTATATTATATTATATTATATTATATTATATAACTACTGTTAGTCTTTTTCCAATTAACACAACAACATTATACAGCTCTTGGAAACATGTATACATGTATAAGTACATTAATCAGCATGACCTATAATACAGGGATCTGTCCTGCCCCTGTGCATGATTGGTGATAAATCCCAGGTCTTATCATCATCCAGAAATTTTGATCATATTTCCAATTCCTGCATTCAAATTGACAGGGAAATAGCTGGGATTTAGAAATTAATCCCCAGCCTTGCAAAATATAGTTCAAAATCCAAGTGCTGTGTGTGTGCAGATTGAACACAGGTGACATTACTGTGATGAAATTTCATTGTTCTGTGATAACTTATCATTCCTGTCACACCATTTTCTTCATGATTAAATCCTTCTGCACACTTTTCTAGCCCTGTACAACATTGTTCACGGCATTTCACAGTTATTTACACTTCATGGCTGCACTCGCAAAGTGAAATTGTAAGACAACAACCGTAATAAATAATTTCCATGGGCAGCTCAAGCAACCGGGTTTGCCTGTAATGTGTTATGATTTGAACCAGGATGTTGTTGTTGTTGTTGTTGTTTTCATTTCTGAATTAATTTGATGAAGGATTGACAAGTTTCAGAAGTGTTTCGGTTTCTCACTCTAAATTAGACTCACTAATTTACATTACAATAATTTAAGAAAGTTCATTGCTTTATTGCATCCACCGTCCACAGAGTGACAACCGTTAGTTTTAGCCGTTAGTTTTTATTATCATTTTATCTTCTTTTTTGTTTTAGCTGTAACCTTTTATGCTCAAAATATTTTCAACCTTTTTCTTTTCTCAATTATTTATACAATATATATACTACAGTTTGTTTCATATCCATTGGTTTTTGTATAAATCAGGGATTTATAACTAAACACTGCAGTAATTACTTACAATAGGTAATGAAAAACATATTAGCCTTCTTATTAAGAGATATAATCCATCTGAAAAGCTATTTGGTGAATATGTCACAAGGGTAAAAAAAGGGTTAGATAGCACTTCACTGCCCAGGCTTATTTTTAAATGATTTTTTTATGTGCTATTTTGTACAGCCATTGCATAATACCAAGAAGATAAGCATTGATTGTACAATCTTACTAAGCTGTTACACCAATAATTTTTCCCATTTGGTTTTTGCAACAGGAAATGTATTAATGTTGTGCTTGGAATATTCACTCAAGAGTTTACAAGGCAATATTCACACAGTACAAAAGTTTAATTCGAGACTTAAAACAAACATAACAGGTGAAAGTGTTTGTTGATTGAGTAATGCTAGAAAGTCGTGCAGTCTAATAAAATGTTTCTAAAAATAAATTATAGAACATTATAGACTTCTTGGAAAAGAAACCTAACATGTATTGGTAAATACACGCACAAAAAAATAGAAAAATAAAACATTAGAATGATATGTGTACTCAATCATTTTGACACATTAGAACCATGGGTGCTGTAACCAGATGACTTTTATTAGATATTAATAGATTTTTTCATGGAAATATAATTTTTTTAATTATACCACGGTTTTGAATTTAAATGAAACAAGACATTTATTTCTTGATGTTTTCAGGTGCCTTGATAGCGATAGGAAAGTTGAGTCAAGGTAAAAAAAAAAAAAAATAGGGTTAAAACATCTAAAACTGCTAACAGCTAAAACTGTTTTCAATTCTAGAATGTGTCATGGTGGTTGAATAAGATATTTCAGAAGCTGCTAGTCTCAAGGGAATTTCAGACATATGAGTCTCTCAAGTTTAATCAGAATGCTGCAAAAAAAAAAAAAAAAAAAACATCCAGGGTCCAGCAGTTTTTGAAGAACTTCCAAAGTGATTGTGAGTGGATGTATGTAAAAGAATGTAAAAGAAAACTTGAACAGGATATCATCTTCTAATGCACAACACATTAAAACTTGAGGCAAATGTGCTACTACAGCAGGAGAACAAGAACACATAAGGGTCAACTTCTGTCAGCCAAGAACAAATAGTTGAGGCTACAGTAGGGACAGGTAAACCCAAACAACAGTTCAGGTGGAGTGCCATTGAAAGTGAAATAAGAAGTGTGGCATGTGGAGATATAGTGATTTTAATTTTCTTTTGCCGTATGTGTATCGTGTGAACTCTCATTCAATATGAGTTTTTTTTCTACTTTTAATGTGCTAGTAGCCCCTTTGCTTGACACAATCACTGTTTATTATGTGCCAGCAATCCTAATACAATCAGTGACTTCTTTTCTCTTTATCTTTCCCCTCATGTTTGCATTTGCATATAATTACTAACATAGCTCTCTCTCATCCTAATTGCTTCTTTTATTGCCTGTACCCTGGACACTTTTTTTGCAGCTATTTTCCCAACAAAATTTAAACATTGCTTAAAAAGAGTTTTCTGGTTGGGATCCCAATAATGTAATTGTTTCACAAAGCTATTTACCAATATGAATGGATTTTCATCCCAAACAAAGGAGCAGAATATTTTAAGTAGCCCATTTTCTTATTTAAGTATAAATTCTATTCAGTATCAGGCGTTCTTGGTTTACATTCCATCTTTTTTATTTGATTATTTTCCTCTGGAGAAATAGGGGATAATTTGTGATCTTTTTGTTTAATCATTCTATGTTATATTAATACAATGTAAGTTATTCTACCAGCCAGCTGAGGAGAAACAGATGAGTATAATGTGGGTGGAACGTACATCTAATATCAAATTAATCTAATAACAATGCAGTGTGTTTGTGTGTTCATGTGTGTGCATGTGTGTGAAATGCATTGTCTCAGGAAAAGATATATAATGTTGAGATAAATACCAGGGCAGCTTCATTACAATATTGGCAGTCAACAAACTGGCTTAAATAACACTCACATATGCAGGTCCATTTATGCAGGATATTTAATACAGTGGTCCAAGCCCAAAACATGGAAATTACAAGTCTGTGTACCTCTCATGAGACTGATTTGCATCCATCAAGACATTATTGGATAACCTACTTAAACTGCAGTGCTTCAGTGATTTGCACCAGTAAGATGCAAAAGCCATTTTATTCCTGACTGCCGTCAGTCCTGGCATGATTGCTGAACGACATGAACCAAAAGTGCACAAGCACATGATCTTATTAAGTCGTGTTAGCAACAGATTTTCACAGTTAAAGTAAGATGATCTTAAATTGGCAATTTGTTCTCTATTAATGGCTCTGGCCCTAACGAACTGGCATGGTTAGAGGGAATCTATGGAGTAATTGGTGCAGATTGGCACAAAGTTATAATGAATTGACCTTTAGTTTGTCTTGCTCAATCTCTTTTATTAACACTCCCTGAAGCTCCTGAATTACAAATCGTTTTATTGGTCTTATTTGTTACATTTCATTATTTATTTTCTAGATTTTTTTAACAGAGAAAACAGTTTTTTTTATTTTATGCACCCATACATGCAAATATGAACATGTATAAACTGAATTGCCTTTAAAATAACAGATGAATACTCTTTATGTCATGTAATTGAGTCTCAAACAGTTGATAGATGAAGCAGGTTAGGTAAATTTATAATACATATAATCAGTGAACAATCCAAAATGTAAAACAGGCTCAAATTCCAGGACCACTGCTGCTCTTGATATATTTAATGCAATATAGATCAATACTATAAAGCCAAAAATCTTTTCACCATCAACCACTGAATGTGTTCTAATCACATGGTACTAATATAGACACGTGCCAAGCTTATTCCATCGCAAGGAGATCAAGCTCTTGGTTCTCAAGAACTCCACAGAGAACATCATACTGGGATGTCCCTGGCTGGCACAACACTCACCTTAATTATCCTGTAACCCGTGTGACGTCCTCAAGTCGAGCCACCAGTGCAGGACATACTGCCTACACCACCTGCCCCAACCACGCACGGCCCTGATCCCCCTAGAAGCCACACTAGTGGAAAGCCCAGTCAATCACAAGGAGTGTTCATTTGGGTATGTGTTCAGTAAGCAGGCGGCGACTCGCCTACACTCTTGGGATTGCGTCATTGACCTGGTACCAGGTGATAAGATGCCTAAGGGTTGAGTATACCTGTTGTCGGTTCCGGAAAGTGCAGCGATGCAAGATGACGTCTAGCAGGCCTTATAGCAGGGTTCCTTCATGCCATCCTCCTCCCCCACAGCCTCTAGCTTCTTTTTTATGGAGAAGAGTGACTCCGGCCCTGCATCGACTATTGGAACCTTAACGCACAAATCACCCCACTCCCGTACCCGCTCCCTCTGGTCCCAGCCGCCCTTGAGGATCTACGATGGGTGCAGTTTTTCACCAAACTGGACCTCCACAAAGCCTACAACCTAGTGCGCATCTGCAAGGGCGATGAGTGGAAGATGGCCTTTATTACCCCCTTCGGGCACTATGAGTACCAGCTCATGCCGTATAGACTGTCTATTTCTCCCGCGTTCTTGAACGAGGTGTTTAGGCTGTTCCTCCACCGGTTAGTGATCGTCTACATTGACAACATCCTCATTTTCTCCCAAGACCCTACGGAACACCATTGCCACGTCAAGTCCTAAAGCGGCTACGGGAACATCATCTCTACCTCAATTTGGAGAAATGTGAATTTGTGGGTCCGAGGTGCAGTTCCTGGGATATAACATCAGTCTGTCAGGAGTATGGTTGGACCAGGGGAAGGTGAAGGCAGTGCTGGACTGGCCCCGTTCGGGATCAACCAAGGATCTCCAGTGCTTTCTGGAATTTTCAAACTTCTACCGATGGTTCATCCAGGGCTTCAGCTTGGTCACCGCCCCACTCACCTCTCTCCTGAAGTTGAAGCCAAGACCTACGAGTGGACCCCAGAGGCCAAAGAAGACCTTCCTAAAACTTAAACAGAGGTTCAATACCACCCCTCTCCTGCGACACCCAGATCGCTATTTCCCATTTATAATGGAAGTGGATGTCTCCTCCACAGGTGCAGGGGTGGCCTTATCCCTACAGATGGGTAACCCTTCACGACTTTGACCCTGCACCTTTTTTTCTAGGAAACTCTCCCCAGCAGATCAGAACTATGACATTGGGAACCGGGAACATCTAACCATCAAGCCTGCACTCGAGGAGTGGCATAACTGGCTGGAAGGGGCAGCACACCCTTTCACAGTGATCATGGACCACAAGAACCTCCAATACCTGCAGAAAAGCAAAGCGTCCAAAACCCCTGCAGGCCAGATGGGCCCTTTTTCTCACATTCTTCCATTTTATGATCACTTATCATCCCGCTCTAAGAATGGAAAAGCCGACACCCTGTCTCGGATTCATGGCCCACACGATCCAATGGACTCCAAACCCATCGTTCCTTCCAAGCTAATCCTCAGCCCCATTATCTGGGATTTGGAGAACGAGATCTGGACATCGATGCAGGGAGAGCCTCCTCCCTGAGATGCTGGACCAGCCATCAGTTTACTCTGTCCGAGCATTTCTGAACTCGTGGCGTAGGTGTGCCACCCTGGAATACTTTTTCGACTGGGAGGGGTACGGACAGAGTTGCCAGACAGGATGTCTTTAACCCAGCGCTCCTGGAGGAGTTTCACGCTAGTCATCCTGACTGTCCTGTGGCCGTGGGCATCACCGGTGCTGAGTTAGGGCATAGAGAGCCACCCCTGGAGGAGGGGGTAATGTCAGAGAACCACCAGCCATGCCTCCCTCCTGCACTCAGCACACCTGTCTCCCATCTACACCACTTTATAATGTCCCCATTCCCCTTCGCTCACCGTCCGATCTACAGGTTACAACACAGATCATCTCTGGACTACCGATGCTCTGCATTCCACCCATTCTCGGGTGTTCGCTTCTTAGTTGACTGTATATAAAATTGATCTACATGTAAAGGTTTTATTTCATGTTAAAACTGTAATAAATTTTTTTTTAAAAGGCCCCCCCCCCCCTTTTTTTTTATTTATTTAACTTTACTTGTGTAATTTTTTTGTAAAAGGTTTGTTGTCTCTTGTTTTGTCTCTTTTTTTTTTTTACTTTTAGAGTTTTGGGAGTGATATTATTCCAACATTTTTGACTCCAGTTTGGGGCAGTCTACAGTGGCCAAGAAGTGCAAATTACATTAACAAATCAGAAAACAGGAACAAATCCGAAAAACAAAATAACAAATCCAAAAACAAATTAACAAATCCAAAAACAAAATAACAAATCTGAAAACACATTAACAAATCCAAAAACAAAATAACAAATCCAAAAATACATTAACAAATCCGAAAACACAATGACAATTCAGACAAACCAAAAAATGTAGGTAGGTTTGTAGGTAGGTAGGTAACACTTACCGATCATTGGACAAAACATCTGTCATTTAGATACACAAGAAATATAAATCTTATAACTTTGTTTCTTGTACATGTGTTATGTTCTCTATTTACTTTGAATTATTTTTTCATTTTAATTATTGCACCTTTTAATATAAGAAACATTATGTTTAATATTAGATTTTGTTCCTTGTTGATCCATGTTACTTGTTGGCACACAGCTTTTAACAATTGCTTTAATTTAAGTCCATTATGACCTGCTGCTTGCTTTTTTTATTATTATTATTATTATTATCCCAGAAGCAAGTGTAAACCAACAATAAATGTTTGAAAATGAAACATGACCATTTATCAAAAATACAAGGATAAACATCCACGTTCAGCAACGTTATTGTAATTTTCATATAAACCTTGTCTATATGATGCACACCATGCACACATGTACTCCCAAACAGGTTGATATGAATGTTGCAAATGGCTGAAATTATATTTACCTTAAAGGTTTGGATGCTATAAGCAACCAAGTGAGTGTATAAGCAAATTTCTATTATTTAAAAACCTGTCTGCAGCCTGTCTAAACCTATAAGGACAAATTTACTGATCAACAATAATTGTAGATCAGAACATTAGTAAAGTATAAAAGTTTATAAGTGTTGAGTAAAAATATATTAATTCTGATCTTTGAAGATCTTGAAGAGACTGTAGTTTAAATTTTAGCTGGTAAACATTATTTTTCCCTAGATGTGTGTTAAAAAAAAAATGTACAAAAATAACAAGCCCAAAGTCCAGTGTGACCTCTAATGAATAATTAGCAGTTTCTTTTATGTTAGCTAACAAGACTGGCTAACAAGACTGCACAGCTAAAGTTAGCACTACCAGGAACAAGTGCATTTTTTACGCTCTGTGCCTTTTTTTTTCCCCTTCAGTAAATTGCCTTACCACTAAGCAATTCATTATTTGAATTCAGGATGTGTTATGGCCATAAAAATGTTATGGTTAATTCTTGGATTCGGACAAATATTCATTGAAATATAATATTGTCTTATCCATTCTTGTAAATATATTGCATAGTATTCACATAGTATTTAATAGCTGCATGTATATTCTCCACAGCAGAATTAAATACTTGGAGAGAAATAGTATTTGGATTTCTGTTGCATTTCTTTTTAAATTGCTACCCTTTTGTACTTATTATTTGTGTGTGTGTGTGTGTGTGTGTGTGTGTGTGTGTGTGTGTGTGTGTGTGTGTGTGTGTGTGTGTGTGTGAGTGTGTGTGTGTGTGTGAGTGTTTGTGTGTATACACACTTCTATGTCTGCTGACCAAAATTTAGTATCACTTCATATTCACAAACAAATAAGTAATAGCTATTCTTGCAACCTTCTTAAAAAGAAATTCTTCAAAATTGCTCACACTCATTAAAATTGTTCATAGTCGACATACACACTTACACAAGCATTTATGATGCATTCAAAAAACAATGTCTCTATTTTTATTATTTAATTTATTTTAAAGACCATGAATGTTCCTGTAAATATCGAGCATGTTTCAGGCTCAAGCTGGTAGTATGTGCACACAAACTAAGTATATATAAGTATGTAGGAGAATATGGAAAATTTGGTTCTCATCAGGCTTGTTTACCACTACTAGTATGACTGCTGCTATGACTATTACTACTAATACTATTACTAATAGTTATAATAAAAACATTGTAAAACTTATACTGTAAAAACAGTAAAAAGCAATTGTATGTACCTTATGAATAATAATTAAGCTAGAAGTCTTTTATGGCCAGTTATTAATTATACAATTGCTAATACAAATGCTTGATAAAGAAAGAGATCTTTAGACATTATTGGAAAACAGCCAGTTGTTTAGCTAAGAGCCATCAGTCATTCATTAAATATGGGTGCTATAGCAGAAAAGCATTAGTGGATCCACTTCAGCCATGCTTCAACCTTGAAAAGAGCTGAAATGAGATGTAACTGAGATGCCATGCTACTGATCAATCATCTGAGTGCCCTAATCTGGAAATTCTCCAAATTCTCCTGATGTTGTAAAGTAGAAATATGCATGACAGAGTCATGTTAGCAATTTAAACCATCGTTCCTGAGTTAGGTAATGAATTGGTGCAATAGACATTTCTCAGTGATCAAGAAATAGCACCCTAGTAACTTTTTTTTAAAAGGCTTCCATGACCTTTACTACCAAGCTCAACATCTGGAATTAAATAAAACTGTAAACTAATTATAAAGATAGGAAATGTAGTACTGTTGCCATAATGTTGTATTCTTGGGATCTGCTAAATGTACTGTATGTATTGCTTTTTTGCAATATTTGTCGATATTAAAAATATGAACAGGAATGTTTCCTATATGTACAGTAATCCCCTATTTATCGTGGTGGTTACATTCCAAAACCGCCCACGATAAATGAAAAACCATGATACTGTATTAACATTTACATTTTATAATTAATAATTATATTTTTATTAATAATTTTTTTTTATTTCAACATAAAACTCCATAAAAACAGTTTCCTATAAGTTATTTGGTCTATCACGCCATACTCGAGAGACCGGAAAAATCAGCAAAACAAATTAGTTATGTGGCAAATGCAATTCCGCGATAAACTGGGGGCACGAGATTCGAATCAGAATCTTAGATTTCTGTATTAACTTTTTTTATGCATTTGTTCCATCTTTTGCTGCTTCTCAAACACTTCCTTTGTTATTCATTTATAGAGATTTAAGACACAACCTGATTCAGGCCCAATCATCCCTGTCCCCAGTTGATTCAAAGAGTTTTGCTGTTTGTACATCCTTCTAATGATATTTGAAAAAGAAATATTTAAAAATTTATTTCCTATTTCTTCAGCAGTTCAGTAGAATTAACAGCAGAAATGCAGTAAAAAGCTATAAGAGTGCTGTGAAAAATTAATGGGTGTCTGCACCTGGCTGTGAAGTTAATTGTGCCTGCCACAGAGGTTAATGAATAAGTACCATCAGCAATAATCAGGTTTAACTTGGAAAGGAAATATATTTGAAAGGTCAATTAGGAAAATAATATGTATAAAGGCATGAATAGGAAATTGTTGGGGGTCCAAAAGTCCACTAGTAAAAAATGCATCTATTTGTTTTTTTTTTGTTTTTGTTTTTTTACAAAAATGGCACTATCAGCAACAACTCCAGAACTTCAGATCAGCATTGCTTAGTATTCTGATGACAGTGTGATTTCAAGACTCCACAAGATTGTGTAAACCTAATGGCTATATATATATATATAATAGTTATAGTTTATCTTGATATGTAAATCTAAGCTCATATAACATTGATAATATGTGAATAGTGGAAACAATGGCTATGACCAAAGTATGTTACATAGAGAGTTTTTTCAATAGAGCATGCACTCTTATAAACTGAAAAATCTGAAATCTGGGAATTATTACAAATAGTGAATATTTTACAAGTTAAAAGATCCGCCTTGTATTTGGTAAATTCTTTAAAATAATATTCTAGCATTTATGCTTAGCTGAGCAAAGTACATAAAATATGCATTACAAGTTGAGCAAGATAAACTAGGTTTCACATCAACCATGGCACCTCAGTGAACTCGGTCATATGCAGTTTGTGCAGCTGATTCACGTTCACAATAATTAGCACTTGTGTAAAGACCCACAACTCACCCAACATTTTGTCTATAGTTTGTCTTTCATGGTTGTCCTCACTTGCGTTTAGGTTATGCTTTTTCTCATTCGTTGGTTTTGTGTTTGTATTTTCTTTGTGCACACATTAAATTCTCTGCATTTGCATCCACTTGCCACTTCTTACGTGACAGTTTCCAATTGCTTTATCATATTTACTATTACTATGCAGATGGCATCTGTATTGTGGCTGAAGAAGACAGAGCAATCAACAACTGACTAAAATGTAAGCATAGTGCAGTTATTTGCTAAGAATGAATACGAAATTGCGAGCAGAAGTTGTACATGTATGGCTGAGTTATCTAGCCATATAGTTAGATTTTTTTGTTTTAAATTCATTTCATACCTGACTATTCACCTGTTAAGGATATGCCATGTAGCTCATAGTGACCTAGTTTTTAATGCTTGTTATAGATTTATATGATTTGTTGATGACTCTTGTCATGTAATAATGCTGCTTTTGAATAAGAAATACTTTATATAATTAGAAATAAAAATGTGCCTAGATCCAAGTGATTGTCCTCTTCTCTCTCTTTACTTATGTTTTCTTGTACGTTTGATTTTCAAAATCGATCCACTTTCATTTCTGTGATTTCTGTTTGTTTCCCTGTTGGAGCATCTAGCATGGGGACAACATAGTACAAATTTTAATTTGAAAATCTTCTTATTAACTAAAGCTGCCCATCATATTGAAAGATTCACACTGTGTAGGGGACTTTCTTAGTTTTTTATATGCTCCAGGATGTGCTATGCCACTTTTTGAACATTTGTTTGAACAAACTTGATATCCTCACTGGTTGTTAAAAGCAATTTCATTTAGAGTTGTCCCAGAACTTCAAAGTGTATCATGCTGAGGTATTGCAGCAGCGGGGCAAAAGTACCTCATGACTCTTTTATGACTGTGCCATCCTACTGTCTGTCTAGATGGATGTCTTAATAAGAGGAATGTCCAGCTAGGTTTTCTAATAGTCTTTATGGGAGTAATGCATGCTGGTGAGACTGAGAAAAAAATTGGTAGATTGCAACCTGCTGTGCTGGGATTAGTAGCACAGGGACTTATTCATCTGCATACATAGATCAGCCTTAAGCTTTTTCTCCTCATCACCATCTGTCCACTAATTTCACCACTCTCCACTTCTGCTGCCTACACCACAATGTTGACTGTAGCACGTGTCTGTCATCCATCTCTCATCCACAAGTCAATCCATACGCACTGGCAACAGAAATCCGTGGCTTGCTATAAAAAGCAGGTCAGGTAAACAGAATGTCAGTCCATTTATCACCGGCCAGCAGTGTGTAAAGATTTAAAAATAACCTGTAATACACACATACACACACATATACACATGTGTGTGTGTGTGTGTGTGTGTGTGTGTGTGTGTGTGTGTGTATACATAATGTGCTTATACATACACACGTATATACACTATATTTAAAAAAATAAAAATAAAAAAGCATCTCATTCTTTTTAGCATCTCATTCAACAGTTAATCCCCATTTCCTGTTATAATATTCTTCCTCTCTTCTAGAAAGATGAGCCACTAGATTTTAGAGTGTGTTTGTGGAAAATGGTGCTCATTTAGTCACAGAGCTTTCTTAAAGTCAGGTACTGGTGTAGGGTTAGGAGTTCTAGGATGCAGTCAGCATTCCAATTCATTTTTGTAGGATTGAGGTCAGAGATTTATAGCAGGCCACTCCAGATCTCCCACTCCATCCCATGTGAGCCATATTTTAATGGAGCTTATTTTATGCAGAGGACCATTGTCATATTGGAACAGGTTTGGGTCTTCTAGTTCAAGTTAACTTTTGTCCATATAGTGATGTATATACAGTATATACATTCTAGCTGCTGTATGTTCAACTTTCTTCTGCAGGTTCATTCAGCATTTACATTCATAAGTGACAAGGTTATTCTTTACTGGCTTATATATATTCTAAATGAGTGTGGGTTTATCTTTATTAATGGTCAAGCAGTAATGGTTTATATGTGAATAGTTGGTACAGTCAAGACCTCAATGTTCTTTCTTCAAATATTGAAGCAATGCAAGAATATCCAGAACCTCTGAACAGCACCAAATCACCAACATAAGGTTTTTGGTCTTAACTTTTTCATTATTCAAGTGATTTCTCTTTCAAGGAACATGTATGCGCTTCATTTGATGATTTGGTTCAAGTGAATAAAAGTGCAAAAAGTCGCAGCTGTTGATATTGCAAATTACTAAATCAAGTAGATGGTTTGGTTTGAGTGCAAAACACTGATAGCTAACGAACCAAACAGAGGATATATAGCAATTCGAGTTTCTCTAAATTGGAATTTAGTTATGACATTTTGTGCATTTTCATGCATTTACTAACATTTTCTTACTTCAGTGCAATTAATTATGACTCTACATAAGACATATCCTACATTCATTTCTTTTTGCTTTATACAATATAGTACAGTTATTCAATCATCCATTTTTTCTATCCTTTATCTATTTTTTAAACACTGCATAAGTGTCACAAATAAAAGATAAAAAAAAAAATCCATTTGTCATCATCACTTCATGAGTAGTGCACACAGTGGGGGATGGTGGGCATGTGCCTGGTGGAGGTCACTGAGTGGAGACATAATACTTTTTGTTATAACAGCCTGAAAAAACATCAACAAGAGCAGTTACACTTGCTACAAGAGAAATAATGCTCATTTGTTTGTTAGTTAGGAGCACTTCTCCTCCACAGAGGTCAGGATAATGACAGCATTTCTGCTTTTTTCTTTTATTCTTCTTACTCTTCAGCTGAATGTGTAGTTTTTCGTTTCTGTTACATTCAGTACAAATGCCAATAGCTTATGATTGTGGATAAACACTAAAGTGTTTGAGGACACATGGCTCTTATATATGATGAGGTCTAGAAAAACCCTTACCCTGATCAAATTTTGACACTTACTACAATACAGTGGACATAAATCTTCAAGTTGTAAACTGAATTACAAGCAGTAGATAGAGTTCTGATCAGAAGGATTTGAGAGTAAATCCCATCGCCACCAAGCTGCCACTGTCATGCCTTTGAGCAAGGCACTTAACCCTCAACTTCTCAGTTGTGTAAGTGAGATCATAAGTTGCTCTGGATAAGAGGATATGTCAAATGCTGTAAATATAAATTTAACTGGTTTAAATTTGGGATCTGACTATATCCATTACTTGTTGAAAGTTATAGTCTTAAATTTGTTGGGTAATTATTTCTCTGAAAAGTGGTTCTTTTTCACATACTTTTTTTTTTTGTTTTTTTTTAATGAGAATGGATTACGTTTAAAAAAAAAACACTTCCTTATAGTACATACATTTGACGAATACAAAATATTGTTGTCCAAAGCTTCATGTTATTGGTGACAGATTATGAACATAAGTTTGCTGTAAATGTGATTGGTTCATGCTGATTTATGTATATAGATATTGAAATTTTTTTCCCCTTATAACATTTTTATTTGTTTTGTACCTCAATCTTTTTGCTGGTTTATATGTCGCTCTGAAAACATGTTGTCCTGAATTAAAATACATTTCCTAATTGCTTATTTATACAACTTTCTACCTCATTACTGACAAAAAATTGAAGCATTTCTGAATGTTTAGTAGAAAATTAATTAGCAGTGATTATCAGCATCATCAGTGATTATTAGTATCTGTCTCATCACCTAAAGTCTAGCATTTGCTATTTGTCATTTTCTCTTCGCTCAATTGATCTCTGTTTACACTAAAATTGTTGTAAAATGAATTGCTGATTAATTCAGTCAGTTATGCTTTGTAATGCTTATTTATTAGGTTTTATTTTAAAGCTTTTTTTTTTTGCTGTTCTGCTAATAATGTGAGTGCAGATGTATGGTGGGTTTTTAATTACAAGCTAATTTGGTTAAGCCTGTTATGATCTGGCACAACCCAAAGTAAGGTTAGATATTAGTGTGTGTGTGTGTGTGTGTGTGTGTGTGTGTGTGTGTGTGTGTGTGTGTGCAACTCTAAATTTAAAAGATCCACTTTAAACACAAAAAAAGTTTTTGTTTTTGAAGTCAATACAAAAAAGTTAAAATTTTTAAATAATAAGGTCTACTTTAAAAATAGTTTCAAGTTTAAAAATAAAAAGAATCAACTTTTGCTTGCTATGATAGGCAAGTTAGCTGACTACATTGAATGGTCGCTAGCATTATTATTAGGTTTTATATATAATTCATGATGTCTTATTCATGTTTCACACTGACCAGACATAACATTATGACATTACAAACACATTAGGCACCTGTAAGTGGGTGGGATTTAATAGGCAGCAGGTGAACATTTTATCCTCAAAGCTGATGTGTTAGAAGCAGGAAAAATGGCAAAGCATAAGGATCTGAGTAAATTTGACAAGGGCCAAATTGTGATGGCTAGACAAATGGGTCAGAGAATCTCCAAAACTGCAGCTCATATATATATATATATATATATGTTATAATTAAATAATTTACAAATCTCATCAACTTATATTTAATTCACAATAGAATATAGATAACATATCAAATGTTGAAAGTGAAATGTCATGCCAAATATTGGCTTATTTTGGAGTTCATGAGAGCTACCACTCCAAAAAAGTTGGGACAGAAGTCAAGATGGGCAGAGGATCACCAATTCCCCCAATGATGTGGCGAAAAATAGTGGAGCAATATCAGGAAGAAGTTTCTCAGAGAAAAATTGCAAAGAGTTTGAAGCTATCATCATCTACAGTGCATAATATCATCCAAAGATTTAGAGAATCTGGAACAATCTCTGTGCGTAACGGTCAAGGCCGAAAAACCATACTGAATGCCTGTGATCTTCGGGCTCTTAGACGGCACTCCATCACATACAGTAATGCTACTGTAATAGAAATCACAACATGGGCCCAGGAATACTGAGGGATACCGTCCTATTCGCCGTTGCTGGCTAAACCTCTATAGGTCAAAAATGAAGCCATATCTAAACATGATCCAGAAGCGAAGGCATTTATTTTTTTGGGCCAAGGCTCATTTAAAATGGACTGTGGCAAAGTGGAAAACTGTTCTGTGGTCAAACTAATCAAAATTTGAAGTTCTTTTTGGAAAACTGAGATGCCATGTCATCCGGACTAAAGAGGACAAGGACAACCCAAGTTGTTATCAGCGCGCAGTTCAGAAGACTGCATCTCTGATGGTATGGGGTTGCATGAGTGTGTGTGGAAAGGCACCATCAATGCTGAAAGGTATATCCAAGTTCTAGAACAACATATGCTCCCATCCAGATGTCGTCTCTTTCAGGAAAGAACTTGACATTTTTTTAACATGACAATGTCAGCCCACAAACTGCATTAATTACAACATCATGGCTGCTTAGACGAAGGATCTGGGTACTGAAATGGCCAGCCTGCAGTCCAGATCTTTCACCCATAGAAAACATTTGGCACATCACAAGAGGAAGATGTGACAAAGAAGACCTAAAACAGTTCAACAACTAGAAGACTATATTAGACAAGAATGGGACAACATCCTTATTCCAAAACTTGAGCATTTTGTCTCCTCAGTCCCCAGACATTTGCAGACTGTTCTAAAAAGAAGATGGGATGCCACACAGTGGTAAACATGGTCTTGTCCCAACTTTTCTGAGATGAGTTGATGCCATGAAATTAAAAATCAACTTATTTTTCCCTTAAAATTAGAAATTTTCTCAGTTCAAACATTTGATATGTCATCTATGTTGTATTCTAAATAAAATAATGAAATTTAAAACTTTCACATCATTGCATTCTGTTTTTATTCACAATTTGTACAGTGTCCCAACTTTTGTGGAATCGGTTTGTATATGCATTTCTATTATATATTTTATAATATATTAAAAGCAAAGGACAGTGACAATTAAAGTGCTGTTCTGTTATATACAGTTATATATATTTCTGTTCTTTACTTTTTATTTCATTTCAAATACCCTAAGATCACTTTTCTCTTCTAAGAGATGCCATAGATTATGTTTTTGTTTATTTCTGACATGACATGAATAAAGAAGTTAACACTAGTTAAAGCAGGAAACCAGTTAAGCTACTGTGAAAATATGACACAAAAATGCATGAGAAGCAATGGTAAAAGCACTTTCAAAACAGTGAGTACATTATCTTTTTGATTCTGGGTAGCTAATTCTCACAGTAAAGAAAGAATAGGATACAATTTATGAAGAGAAAGAAGCCTTATTTAAAAGACTTAATAAGACTTTGCATACTCATTATATTTAGCTACTAAATTTACCTATCTAAATCATTTGCTTGGGTTTCTGTTTGTATGGGGTTTTAGATTTTCCCACCTCAACCCAAATGTTTACAAGGCAGGCTCTAGAACTCTGACAAGGACTCGGATAAGCCCTAAGTGGTATTAAAGTAATACTGCAGCCATATTCCTTTTTTTGCCCAGGAGCAGTGGTGGACAGTAACAAAGTAAATGTAATTTGTACTTCTTTTTGTACTTTTACTCAAATGAAAGTTTAAAGTGAGCAATTTTATTGGAGTAATATTTTACCTATGTTAGCTCTACTTTTACTCAACTACATGTTTTGTGTACTTTGTCCACCACTGGCCAGGACTATAAACGGCACATACATTTATATAGCAGTCCACTAGACATTGATATGACTCTGTAGAAATGTATTTGTTACCGTAGATCTGTAGTTAATCAAACCTGGCCTGATTTTGTTTAGCTACAGCATGAACACCGCCCAGTTTATTATTAGGTACGTTTATTTTTAGTGTGCATTCAAAATGCAGTATGTACTGTTACTGACTGTAGTCCATCTGTTACTCTGCACAATGCATTGCCCCCTTCTATCTCATCCATCAGTGGAAAGGGAGCATCATCAGATCCCCACTGAGTAGATATGATTTGTATAGTGGTTTGATTTTAGTGCAGCACACTGAGTCATGATGGTCTGTGGGGTACATACGAGCATATCAGCTGTGCATACAGTTTTGTTTGTACTTTTTATTTGCATCATTGTCACAGCTGGGGAAGCAGAAAAAAAAACTTGGGTTTACATTTACTTTTCTAACATGTTACAATGTAGAATTTAATTTAGAGCTAATTTTTCTTTGATTAATTAGCCCCCTTTTGTCATTATTTTCATGCCAGAAATATTTTTGCATCATGACTAACCTGTGAGTCAGATGATAAAACTGTAACTCGCTTTCAGAGGTCACGTTGAATATCGAGCATGTCAGAAAATGTTAATTAAACATCATGCAGTGTCAAGATTTCAAAGCTTAGCCTACTGTATACAGGCCTATTTTGCATTATGGGTAGGTCTTGCATCAAATACAGTAGATGCACTGACACTTTTGCTTGGTAAATATAAGAAATGTGAGTTTTAGGATGCCAACTTCCAGATCCCACTGCCAAAGTTATTACTGAAGCTAGAGTTGCCTGTAGTTTTATGCAACTCAGTGTTATACTCAAAATCCAGAACATCTTAAAATCTTATTGAAGTTTTTTACAATGCTGGAAATGTAAATGTAAATGACTCAGTGTTATACTCTTGCTCTGGATAAGGGCGTCTGATAAATGCTGGAAATGTAAATGATGTAAATGCTAAAGAAATGTGTAAATGTCATGTGACCCTTATGTGTTTTATTAATATGTGTAATTCAAGATCTACTGTTTTGATGCACATCAGGTAACTCTAAAATACAAGTGAAACCAAGATAGAAATCAGTTTTGTCTTAGATATTAAGATGAACTCAAATGGAATCAATGGAAGTAAAACGAGACTGAGAATGAGAATGTGGATGCTTAAGTAAGCCACTTTATAGTGGCTTACCAATCATATGGCATTAGAACAATGCACAGAATTATGCAGATATAGCTTGAGGGTTTTTTGTCTCTCTCCATATACATTTACTTGCAACTTTATTATCAAGGCCTGCTCATTCATGCAATTGCCTAATCAGCCAATCATGTGACATCAGTGCAATGCAGAGAATTATGCATGTACAGAATATGAGCTTCTGTTGATGATTAAGTCAAACATTAGAACTTGGGGGGAATGTCATCTATAGGTGAGCTTAAATGTTAAAGCGCTGTTTATGCCAGAAGCGCTGGTTTGAGGATTTTAAAAACTGTTGCTTCCCTGAGGGCTCTGAAGTTGGTAAAAGAAAACATCCAAGGACCATTTCTGTCAACTAGTTCAGGAATCTGCGGTTAGACTAGACCAAACCTGTAGCTTCAGATCCCTTATTTTTAACTGATAGGATAGGCTCAAATTTTGGTTTGGGTAATTTTTTCAGTCATAATGAAGCCTTATTGAATTGTTAACATGACAACTGATATAGACATTTAGCAAAAGTTGGGATGCTGTCAAAATTGATGATGGCCAGAGGTTCACCACTTTGCCAAATAATACTGTGTCTACAAATTGTTAAACAAATTTAGAATAATGTATCTTAACATAAAATTGCAAAGACTTAGAATGTATCATCATCTACAGTAAATAATATCATCAAAAGATTCTGAGAATCTGGAGAAATCCTCTAGACTAAAGAGCCGACTAACCATCTGGCTTGATATCAATGCTCAGTTCAAATACCTGCATCTCTAATAGTATTGGGGTGCATTAGTGCCTATAGAATGGGCGGCTTTCACATCTGGAAAGGCACCATCAATGCTGGAAGGTATATACAGGTTTTAGAGTAACATATGCTTCTATGCAGACTATGTATTTTTCAGGGAAAGCATATTTGACCACGATAATGCTAAAGCTCACGTTTTATCTATTACAACAACATAGCTTTATAGTAAAAGATTAACAAGTCAGAACAAATCATATGGCATAAGCACAATGCACAGAATCATGCAACCCAAATCCAGTATTGCCCCCTCTGCAGTCCAGACCTTTCACTAACTGAAAACCTTTGGCACATTATGAAACAATACATACAACAAAGAAGACCCAGGACTGTTGTGCAACAATAATCTTGCCGCAGGCACAAATAGGGCAATATTACTTTTCCAAAATTCTCAAAAGTCTTGTCTGTCTTCTCAGTTCCCAGATGTATGTGGACTGTTGTTGAAAAAAGAGAAAATGCTACACTGTGGTAAACATTGCCCTGTCCCAACATTTTTTAGATGTGTTATGGCAATCAAATGTAATATTTCAATCAAATTTAATATGTATCTTATATTTTCCTTGAAATATTACATTTCCTCAGTTTTAACATTGATATGTTTTCTATGTTCTGTTGTAAATAAAATATGGGTTTATTATTTTACTACTTTGTTTGAATTTTACACAACATCCCAATGGATTTGGAATTGTGTTTATTTTATGCATTAAAGTTTTTATGCATCAATAATTATTTTATCAATTTAAAGTATAATTAACCCAAAATGATTTAGTTAGTTGTTGTTTTTTTTATATTTTTTTAGGCTCTGCCACATATTCTCTGGCCCATATATATGCAATTAGTATTATATTTCAAAGTTTCAGTTTTGATAGTTGCAATCTAATTGTCTATTCATGCTTCCCAGGTGTACACATATCCATGCACTGTTCAAATGGGAAAACAAACTCTGATACACTAAGTTTTTCAGAGCCCTATTTTCATTATAGATAGAGGTCTGGCTTTAAAGGCTAATGTTTGTTTGTTTTATTCAGCAGTGTCCCAGGATTATACATTTCAAAACCCTAAGAAGAGGGCACCAAAGTAAGTGGCTGTGATTAAACATTTCAAAGCTCACATAACTGCAGAAAAATAGTCTGAGATATTCTGAGAGTCCTGTGCTGCACAAAATATGCAAGATTAGTTTAAGAAATAAGGGTAGTGTAGCTGAGGATATTTTGATTACCAGAAGCTGCTGTTTCTTTATCATAGATATCTCTAAGTGTGTGACTTAGCATCATAAATTAGTTGGAAGGCTGTGTGCAAGTGTCTGGATTACGGCCTTGAACTGCAAAACCCATTAGCCAACGCACATTACCTGATCCCAACACTAAATAAGTCACATGACTGTCTGCACCTGATTTATGCTTAGGGATAATTAGGACATCTCAACTGCCCCCACATTGTAACACGTTCTTCTTCCTAATAGTTTTTAATGTTCCAAAGCAACAAGTGGCTATATTTGTTTTCGTGTTCATCAACTATTGGTAAAACAAGTCTCACCTTTTAAGACATTAAAAAGATCACTTTTGTATTATTTAAATGATGTCCTGCTAAATCCAGGGACTTTCTCTCTAAAACACAGTTTCTCTCATTAGTGAGAATGTCCTCATTATGGGCAAGTCCTCAGATGCAACCATAGTGTCATATTTAAATTGCACTCTTATCTAAAAGATATTAGAACTGATGCTTGCCTTATTCACTGCAAAAATGATGTTTAGTACAAAGGGAAAGTTTGGTCCCTTTAGACTATGTTTAATCTGGTTGGCAAAGGAAAGTCTTCTTAATACTTAATGTGGTGTGTGTGTGTGTCGTTGGAAATGTGCCTATACAGCTTTGCTATAAATTGGTTAGACCTGCAATAATATATCAGCTCTCAAACTGCAGCTAGTGCTGTTCTTTACTTTTCACAGCATTCCTGCTAGCTTTAGTATGCACTCTGGACTTTGCATTATGCATGAGGAAGAACATTACAGCATAGCAACCGCAATGACCAACTCCTTGTTACATTCGTCATAAAGCTAACCTTGGCTATGAGTTTTGCAGCCTTACTCCATAGGTCAATAACTCATGCCCGAGGGCCATGCAGTACAAAATGGTCTGCAGGCATTACTCCTCTATTACCGCCACTTACTATTACCATTAGCCTAATGACTTACTCCCACTGACAAACCATCATTCACTCCCTCTGCATTCTCACTGCGGTTCACCCGAGTGTATGCTGTGCATTATATGAGTAGCTGTGTCTCAACCAGTATTATTTACTTTCATTCTGTCTTTTATGAACAGCAATGCTTTTTCTTTCTTGTTGATGATAGTCTCTGATGCACACGATAATCATTTACTATATTCTAACACAATTGCTTATATAAAATGTTAAGTATTTTTCAATAGTTCTGTAATAATGTATCCCACTGCACATTTTATTTTGTTAATTTCAATATGATCTCATGAAAACCTGGAAGACAGGATAAGGAATGACCTACACTAAGGACACCAATCTCATTCATAACCAAAAAGAGTTCAAGTAAAACTGTCTCCTTCCCTGACTACTTCTCTAAAGGTTTTTTTTTTTTTTTGTGATCTTGGAACAACTTCAGTGTCTTTAATTTGTTATGACAAATCTGCTCAGTGCACTGGTCAGATGATGTTTGCTGCAAGCCAGAACTCTGCACTGAGAGATCTAGGGAATCCTCTTTTATTGATCATTCATAACATAAGAAAAGCTGGCATATACATTCCTGGCTCTGGTTCTTTTATCCTTGCTTCACATGTCGATGTCTCTTCCTTAACTCTTGCTGCTTGACTTGAATGAGAATTGGTAAATTCTGCAGGCACTTGGTAGAAGTGTCAGGTTTCCCTAAATCACTGGATATGATCCCTTGTAAGCCTTCTTAGAGAATCAAAGTGTGCTTACCCCACTTGGGTTTAGCAATACCTAGGCCTTACTACCAAGTAAGAGGCTGCAATTGAAAATAATCTCAAGGGGGTCCCATATGTGAGAAGAAACTGAAAGGGAATGCTAGTTCAAATAACAGAAAGGGATAAGGCATGTTTCTTTTGGGTTCCATCTGTCAGCACTAAGCATAGGCTTCCTGGGCATGGGTAAATTACATGCCAGTATTTTCTAACATTTTTCCTACAGCTTAGGACATTTTCATCAAATGTGCATACTGAATGAAATGCAGATAAACATAGACTCACTAGCAAAGTTTTAGTTACACCTATATACCTGCTATTCCATGTAATTATCCAAATACCCAATCAATTGGCAGCAGCACAATACATAATAATATGAATTATACATATATGGACTAAAGCTTCAAATAATATTTACTTCAAACATAAACATTTTGAAAACAAATAAGTAATCTCTGTGGCATTAAAAGTGGCTTGTTTGTTGGTACCAGATTAGCAAATTCTCCTTTGAAAGATTAATGAAAATTGTTAAATGAAAATGCTTTGTTGATGTAAGAGATTGGAGTAAAATTAACCTACTGGTTTAAGCTGACAGGGCAGCTACAAAAATTTTAATAACTGGTGAAGAGAACCAGTAGAGAACATGTCAAACCTTGAGGCCAAGCAGAACTCCACAGGTTCCACTCCCGTCAGCCAAGAACACAAGTCTGCCTACACAGGACACAGGCTCGCAGAAACCAAGCAGATAAAATTTGGAATAAGATGAGGCAAAATCTTCCCAATTTTCTTCTACACAGTTTCAATAGAAATTAAAAATGCCACTGATAGCTGTTTAACAAGATATAGTAGACTGTTGAAAAGTAATCATCCTTATCACAAAGTTTTTAACCAACAGTTATTTGAGCATATAGGTATATATAAGCATATAAGTATATAAGGATATTCATGTTCATGTTTAGTTTTTTTCTTTCGTTATTATGTTGTCCTCTTCATACTGTTATTTCCTTGTGCTATTGTCATCATATTAAAATAAGAAACTACAGCAATTGCCATTTAAAATCTTATTAACTAATAACAAGAAATTATCTTTTTAAACCATGTTTGTTTCAGCCAAAAGGTTACTGTAAGGGTGGAACAGAACCACCATGATGGCATTAGTAAACATAATTAAAACACATTTTGTGCCTTTTGTGCAGTTTCCTGTAACAGCTTTGCTTCTGGCCTATGTAAATCTCAGATTATTTAATCAATGCACAGGTCTTTAGGAGAGCTCATGAAAACACTCAGATAACGCATGAGGTAAGCCACAGCACAATTACAGACAACACAAGCTTGAGCAACAGACTTAATGATAATGACACAGGATGATCATTAAACAATCATAATGAGGAGAGCTGAAGGGCTTCTTTTAAACAGAACACTTTCAATTACATTCTAGGCACCATGTAAATTTTTGCTTGGATAATTATATTAAGGTTATTAGTTTTTCTCTTTCCGGAAGTGGGTTGGGTTGTTTTAATTTTGTTTGTATTGTGAAGTTAATGATTTTGAATAAACACCTTAATCCGCGCCATAGATTAGCCTTGTCTCTGCCTCCTCATGCTCTGTGTTCTGGGTTCCTTCTCTAGGGAAGAGATGACTCATAATGAAGGTATAGATTCTTAAAGCAAATAGTGTCTATGATGTCAATGGATTTCCAAGCTAGTTGGCGTTGGTTGAACAGCAGTAGAAATAATATCTATTATTATTTCATCATTATTTTAAGCAATTAGTCTCACAGGACACTTTCATCAACCTTATAACTACATACTGATTTTTATTTGTTACAGTGTAGTTACTGGGAAATATGGAATAAAATAAATACTTAGGATTTTAAATGGGTAATTTCTCAGCTAACTGACTAGACTGTATTCTCTTTAAAGGTTTTTTTTATTTTTTGAGTTAATAAATGCATTTATTTGAATATTCTGTCTTCAATATAGTTTTTGCCGAGTGATTTTTTTTTCTTAAAATGACCAACAGCCAGAAAAAGTCAAAGAGACTGAACACAGTTCCTCTTTTGAAATCCCCCCAGTTGCAGTCTGTACACGGAGGACAGGCAGGAGCACTTGTCAAGTGGGGAAAAGAGAGAGAGAGAGAGAGCTAGAGAGAAAGAGAGAGCAAGAAAGGAACATGAAAGTGTGTGAGATGTTCTCTTTGAAGTCACACCTGAGACCTAAGAGCATCAGGGTGGAGCTCATTTTTCATAGCATGTCATGCTTTTTTTTTGTGCTTTTTTTTAATAGTTTTGTCTGTCTCTTGCACAATGTGTGCCAGTGGAGGGGGATGCTTTCCAGATAAGACATGGGCAAACATCAAGTTTATGGGATCAAAAGTCTAGAACAGTTACCGGCTGTTTATGTAGTGTTCGTCATACATTTGTGGGCTCTGTTATTTTTTTTTATAATATAAATAAATATTGAGAATTTTTTCACATTCAACCAGCCCACGCCAGCCAATGTACTTTATAGAAAAAACTTGCAGAGTGTAGAAAGTATGAGCTGGTGAAAGATTAAAGCAAAATTAAGGCTTTTAGGTCTGAGTGATGCTATAGGTGATGACAGCTGAAAATTACATCTGCCTGCTGTAAGACTTCGGTGGTTGTGGGTTTTGTGTCTGTGCCCATAAAACACTTTGGAGGTTTCATTACTATGGCAACTGTATAGGTTCAAGGCATGAGAACCTAAGTAAATGCCTTGAACATGTGCTGTAAACTCTTTAAAAAAGTGAACCGTCTATTGATCAGAGGTTATAAAGTCATAAAGATAAACCATTGCAAAGATCTAGATTTAAACATGTTTATTTTCAGTATCTTAAATCATATCCTTGTAGCATTTTCTAAATCCTTAAAGACGTTTCATTTATACCTAACATTCAGTTTAGTCCAAAATTTTGAAAGGGATAGTGTAAGTAATGTTTCCTCCAAAGTCTGTACTGATTATGTCCAATTGGCATGGGATAATTGATCTCAATGGGAATATCTACATGACCATTTTTTGCCCACTTCTTGACAAAAAAAGAAAGGTAAAATATTAACATTTCATGGTCAAGCAAGAATCAAACAAACAGATAAAGTAACTTGATGGATAATAGCCCTTACTTTTATTTATTTAAATGTTTAAACCTGATGGATAAACTTTTGGACAGCTTTTTACAGAAAAAAGAGTTAATATTGTTCCATTCAATGTTGATGAGATTTTGTGAAACTAGATATGTGTTGAATTACATTAAACATTTTAATCATTATCATGATTTTCCCTTTGTACCAACCTTGCCAAATATATGGATGATCAAATGCATTCAGGGATCTGCAGAGGATTTCTTCTCAGCTACTCATAGACTGGTCACAGAGGGATTGAGACTACATGATTCATCCTCCATCTATTTCCTTTGCAACTTTCTCTTTCTCCTTGTTTTGTACAAAGTACTGTCAATCACATGATAGACAGCTATAACATTAATTTTTGATAAAAAAAAAAAAAAAAGTTTGGGTATTTAGGGATAAGTAGGTGTGCTTTAGCTGTAATCTCTTAAAGTTAAAAAAAAAATGTACAAATACGTAAAAATAATTTATGATTAATTTGTTTTTAAAGGCAAATTTAAAATGTAATGGTCATTAAAATATATGCTTTATATAAAGATTAAATACTGCACAAATTAAACAAGTGAATCAAACATTTTTTATTTCATATTAGAGAGCTTGAATTCATTACATAAATCCTGACTATTAACAAATTTATTGAAACACTTCTTTTTTCCGTTTCGAAATATATGGTATTGCAAAACCTCTATTATCATTAATACTTGATGGTGAATAACAAATGAAATGGCTTCCATCAGAAATAGAGCTACAATGAGCACATGCATTAAAAGTGGCATTCAGAACCCGACATATGCTGCAAAGCATGAAAAAAACATGCCTTCATATGTAGTGCAGTCTGTTTACATTTTTTATTTGGATAGATAGATAGATAGATAGATAGATAGATAGATAGATAGATAGATAGATAGATAGATAGATAGATAGATAGGTAGATAGATAGACAGATAGATAGATAGACAGACAGACAGACAGACAGACAGACAGACAGACAGACATCATTTTGTCATTGACAAATTATACTAGTATAATTATATTAGTATATTTACAGCAAATAAATAAATATAAAGGCTATAGCAGTGAAAAATGTGCAAAAGCCGATAAGCAAGTATCCAGAGAGACTTACAGTTATTTCATTTATACAAAAGAGTTAAGGGCCTCAATGACCCAGTAGTGTCAGCTTAGTGATGCTGTTATTTTCTTTTCTTGACTGATACATGTTTGTAAATGTTTTATTTGTATTAATTACTTCTTTTGATTGATTGACTGATTGATTGATTGATTGATTGATTGATTGGTTGGTTGATTGATTGATCAATTGATTGATTGATGTTTTTTTATTTCAAAAAAATTACAGATTTTGTCATAATGACTATTGAATCTGTTTCTTTCAGTGAAACCATTAAACAAACATAACCTTGCATTCTTGAAGTATGTATGGACCCTTTAAACACACAACAAAGTGTCACAACAAAACACTGTCCAGTGTTTATTTGCCTTACAAACTACTTAAGCACAACTAGTTAGATGAAGTGGTGAAGAGTGTACCTAGGAAAAAAGATTGGTGATTTATGTAGATTTCAGTGGTCATATTGATGAATGGATCTGAGGGGAAACGGGGCATTTTGCCCATGCCCTCGACTAGGTGAGAGTAATTCATGGTCAGCAAGTCGAGCCAAACATTGTGCTTTACTATCCCTACTTCGTGGTTATTAAGGATAAGTTATACCGAGTGACGCAGGACACTCAAACCAGAAAGGAAATGACCCAGTTGTTGGTCCCAAAGAGTTGCAGCATCTCCGCACAGAGTTTTGTGGAGGAACTCATTTGTGTTATCTCCCAAGTAGGGATTCCAAAAGAGATCCTGATTGATCAGGGTATGGCCTTTATGTCACAAACACCACGCAAACTGTATGGGTTATTGGGGATTAAATCAATCTGCACTAGCGTATACATCCTCAAACATCTGGCTTAGTGGAGCGATTTAATCAAACTCTCAAAACCATGCCCCGGAAGTTTATACATTGAAATGCATGGAACTGGGGTTTATGGCTCAAGCCCCTGTTATTCGCACTACAAGAGGTCCTGCAAGCCTCCACAGGGTTTCCCTCTTTTAATTATTATTATACGGCCACAATCCACGCAGAGTGTTTGGTGTCATCCATAAAAATTGGGAGGACGGACCTTTGACCAGTAAAAACTAAATTCAGTACATTCTTCAGTACAGGTAGGGAGGTTGCAACAAGAGATGTGTTTTTCCCCCTACCTAGTCGAACAAACTTCATAGAACACCATATTGATAGTGGTGCGTAATCGCCCATACCGGCTACCCAAACACAAAAAAACCCATGGTTCGGGACAAACTCAAGGCTGTGCTTGACATTGGGGTAGTCAAGGGGTCTCACAGTTATTGGAGCAGCCCGGTGGTCTTAGTGCTAAAGAGTGACGGGTCGGTCCTGTTCTGTGTGGACTATTGAAAGGTCAACACGATGTCTAAATTCTAAATTTTATTCGACACTGGTTTTAAACAAGGGATATTGGCAGATACAAGGAAAAAACTACTTTTTTCACTCCGTTCAGTTTGGGACTCCACTGACATCTAGGGGAAGTAATTCCTCCACCTTGGTGCCAGAGCAGAGAAGAGCCATGAAGTATACTTAGCTCTTATTCTGAGAAAAAGTGGTACCAGTCAAACAGTGGTGGAGGATCTCAGACAGCGTGGTGCAGTGAAGTTGTGATGAGGTCTCTGAGGTACTCCTACTGACTTTCATTCCCCTTCTCTCCAGCATGTACCTCCACCTCTCCAGGCTCTTCTCAACCTGCTCACTACTTTTACCACAAATCACAATATTATCTGCGAACATCATACTCCATGGAGACTCCTGTTTGACCTTGTCCGTCAAGCTGTCCATCACTACTGCAAACAGGTAAGAGCTCAGAGCCGATCCATGATGCAGTCCAACCTCCACCTTAAACCAGTCTGTCATTCCTACTGCACACTTTACTGCTGTCACACTGTTCCCATACATGTATGCCACCATCACATACTTCTCTGGCACACCTGACTTCCTCATACAATACCACAACTACTGTCTTGGTACCTTGTCGTACGCTTTCTCTAAATCCACAAACACACAATGCAACTCCACATAGGATCTCCATCCTTTATCTCCTTGTACTCCTGCCTACTTTTCTTATCTCTCTGTCGATCCCAATCCTGTTTCACCAACCTCTTTTTCCTTATGCTTTCCTGCACTTCCTCATTCCACCACCGTCTCTTTGTCTTACTTTCTATTTACAGATGTCACACCAAATACATTCCTAGCTGTCTTCCTTATCACTTCTGCAGTAGTTGCCCAATCATCCAGCACCTCTTTACCACCACCAAGCCTCTATCTGACCACTTCCCTGAAGTTTTCCTCCTTCAGTTTCCACCATCGTATTCTTCTTTCACTCCTCACTTTCTTCTTCTTCTTTACCCTTAAAACCATCCTACAGACCACCAATGCTGTCTGGTGCTGTCTGGCTACACTGATGCTGTCTGGCTACACTGTCCCTGCCAACACTTTACAGTCTACAATCTCCTTTAGATTGCATCTCCTACATAGAATATAGTCCAACTGTGTGCACCTTCCTCCACTCTTATACATCACCCTATACTCCTCCTTCTTCTTAAAATAAGTATTCACCACTTCCATTTCCATTATTTTAGCACCATTCTACCACCATCTGCCCTTCCACATTCTTCTCACCAAGGCCATACCTAACCATCACCCTCTCATCACCTATGTTCCCTTCACCCACATGCCCGTTTATGTCTGCCCCAATCACCAACTGTTCATACCGTAATATAACACATAATTGTGAGGTACACTCTTTAGCACTTCATCTAACTCGATCCATAATTCTCCTCCATCTCGCAACCCACTTGTGGAGCTGATGACATTCATCATCACCCCTTCAACTTCCAGCTTCACGTTCATAAACAGAATCAGAACCTATAAACTAATTAGTTCATAAACTAATCAGAAACTGTCTTCACCTCCACTACACTCTTACTATTCTCTTCTTTTAGAATCACCCCTACACCAGTAAAAAAAAAAAACTCTTTCGACTTGGTCTCCTGAACGCACAACATAATCTACCTTTTTCCTCTCCATTATAGCAGCTACATTTCTCCTTTTACCAGTCATAGTACCAATTAAAGTACTAACCCTAACCTCCACTCTCCTCCAATTCTCCTTTCCCTGCTGTCTCTGTAGACGTCTTCCTCCTCTCCTTCTCCTCTTTCGGCCAACAGCAGCATAATTTCCACTGGTACCCTGTTGGCTAACAATACCTGTGGCGGTCATTGGTAACTTGGGCCTCGACCGATCTGGTATGAAATTCTGATTCCTGGTTCGCATATTTGATTTGGCACGTTTTACACTGGATGCCCTTCCTAACACACAGTCTCTCCATTTGTCCGGACTTCGAACCAGCACTAAGAGTGCACTGGCTTGTGCAACTCTAATGGCTGGGTTGATAAAAGGATACTTGCAAGAGTAAAAGAAAAAAGTCTATAAGACCGTGGTGAGACCTGCTATGTTGAACGGTTTAGAGAGATTTTCATTGCAAGTGACGAGGATGGACAGGATTAGAAACAACTTTATTAGAGGCACCACACATGTAGGATGTTTTTGAGACAAGGTGAGGGAGGTGAGATTGAGATGGTTTGGACATGTGCAGGGGATGGGGCATGGGGTTTATTGGTAGGAGAATGCTGAGGATGAAGCCGACTGGCAGGAGGAAAAGAAGAAGGTCAAGGAGGAGGTTTATAGAGGTGGTGAAGGAAGACATGCAGGTGGTTAATTTTAAAGAAGCAGATGTAAAGAACAGGGTAGTATGTAGATGGATGATTCATTGTGGTGACCCCTAAAAAAAGCAGTTGACGAAGGAGAAGAAGAATATACATATAGGAAATGGCACACAAACAGCAGACACATATGGGTACACATTACAGATTTAAAAATACATATCAAATATATAAATATGAAAATATTTACTGTTGTAAATATTACTTATGCATTGTGTGTCTCATTGTGTGCGTGTGTGATTTGTGTGCATCAATGTGTGTTCGGTGTGTGCGTGCGTGTGTGTGTATGAGTGCGACTTTATGATTACATTACATGTTACTCTTTGTTCTTACTGTACATGTTTCCTTTGCCTTATCCAATATAATATTCCAAATAGCACCAAACAGTCATACTCAGAGAATCCGTCGCTGTAATGATTTAGCCTTTAAATCAGCAGATATGAGATGCCTGTGTGTTAATCCATGTTCTCCTGCAATAGGCGAAACTACTGGATGATTTGTGTGTACTGGTCTATTTGCCATTGTGTATGAGTTTAGGTGTGACAGCCATTAGTCTTCCGAAGTCATCTCAGTCATTCGTCTGTAACCATGTTAATTTGTTTTACTGACTATTACCTTCTAAAATGGATGTTTTATGGGTGTGCTTTTTTTCAGCGCATGGATGTTTACAGCAAATCCAAAGCTAATTTGCCTAGACCATAGTAATTTAGCACATGCTATTAATTATTCAGATTAATGCATAATCAAATCAGCTCACAAAAACGGTCTACAGTGTGAACTAATTTGACATCATTCTAATTGGACACTCAGATGGATTTTTTAGATTTTTCTATCTTTTTTAGTTAATTTTTTTTAAACAGTTTACTTATGTAATAATAGAAATCATGACACTAGCTATAATATTAGCATGATAGATTGATTATTCACTTATTGATCTAACTAACAGTGCTTTAGCAAAATTATTTGTTGCAGCTTTTCATATCCATCTCCATTTCATAGTGATGTGGGTCAGCCCCTGTCTCTGCAGCTCCAGTAGCTCCTCCTGCCAAATAGAGGCGAGAAAAAAGGCAGTGGAACACTGCAGCATCACAAATCATCAGGCTGTTTGGGCTTGGCGTTGGCTACGGGCCAGAACTGCTGCAGTGAAACCGCCTCAGCCCAGAGATTATAATCATACATCAAAGTGGAGTGAGAAAAAGACAGAGTGTGAGTTTATGTATGTGTGAAGAGATGATTTTTTTTGTTGTCGAAAAGCCTTTTTTTCCCCCTGAACCTAAAATCATCTAACACTCCATGCTGTGAGCTTGTCTCTGGAGTCAGCCACGGCTCTGTGCAGAGGGTCACACACGGGCCATTTCAATAAACTCTGTGTATGTGTTTATATCTATGTATCTGTTCGACTGGCTCTTTTAAGTTTCATGCTGAGAATTGTTCTTCTCTTTTGCATTTTAATCTCTCTGTTTTTCTCCTCTCAGTACAAGAACTCAGATGTGTGCACTAAAAAAGTTGGTGTTTGCACAAAGTTCATTCTGATGTCTGTCAGTTTAAAAGAGCCAAATAAGCTACAGGAGGTTCATCTAGGAAATGTAAGCCATAAAATCCATCACAATCCATGAACCCAGTGGCCTTGATTCCTTTCTTTTATTAATGAACTCAGAAAGCTCTTCATAGCTAATGATGGAAAGATATTATGACATCAATATTAAGGGTCTGAAAAGGTAATCATCTGTTGAGGAATAAGGGGGTACTAGTTCTCTTTCAGGAATTCGAGCTTTGGTAAGGCTTCTGCGTTTCCGTGCTCTGAATCACCTGTGTAATCGATCTAACGGAAAAGCTAGAGGTCAACATGGCATCATGACCAGGAAGCTATAAAAGCACATGCAGTGGAGAAGGCGCAAGCTTCTGTTTGTTTAGGAAGCTCTGTTTGTGTGTATATGTCTTGGTAATGGTAAAAACAAAAAAATAGATAAATAAAAAATACATACATTATACATATATATATATATATATATATATA